>JBAKBP010017321.1:0-49209 GCA_037953745.1 Lithodes maja
GTCACAAATTGGATGATGAGCGGGGCATATAACTCGTGAACATGTAGAACGTTCACCAACTATCCTCATCAAGAAGATCGCTGTTCACATTAACCCCTTAAATCTAATACATGTAAATATATGCTTATCCTAAGAGTAATACGAGAGGTGAGTGCTGAAACTCCTTTAGGACCTCAAGGGAAGGTTATGCATTTAAATAGAGAGAAGAATGAAATGAGAGTAATGTCGTCAGAGAGAAAGAGTGCAACCGTGAGAAGTTGGGAGAGAGGGCAAGGGATGTTAGAATCTCAAAGGTTCTAGGCAACCTGATCATGGAACACACAGCGAGCCTCCAGGCAATGTGCTGTACGACAACATGGGCAGCCCAGGCAGCATAAGCAGGCGGCAATGGACTACCAACCCTGTCGGGCCTAGCAATAAGCGCAAGGCTGCCAACCAGTCCATACGTCTGGCAACCACCCCCCCCCCCCCCGGCAGCGTGGCGCGTTGCTACCCTCTCGCTCTGAAGCCTAACTCACTCTCTCTCTCTGAACTCCCATTGTCTTATCTATCAACTTCTCTATTGATACTACATATTAAATGGAAGGTCTCGACATGGCTTAAAACAAAACCCACCACTGGTTAGCACATGACGAGACCTTTGCAGAGATACAAAGAACATAGTTATAAGTTGTCACACTCAATATACATAGCTGCTGACGGTAGCCAGCACGGTACAGTGGTACGGGCGGTACAGTGGAGTACCAAGGAGTACAATCAGGTTGCATTGCCACGCACTGGGTGCGTCACAATATATATATATATATATATATATATATATATATATATATATATATAGACCAAGAGAGAGAGAGAGAGAGAGAGAGAGAGCTAATATCAGTGTACCGTATAACTACACTATGCTATGATTCATGTCTGACTAATACATATTGATTAGTAAAATATATATATATATATAGACCAAGAGAGAGAGAGAGAGAGAGAGAGAGAGAGAAGAGAGAGAGAGAGAGAGAGAGAGAGAGAGAGAGCTAATATCAGTGTACCGTATAACTACACTATGCTATGATTCATGTCTGACTAATACATATTGATAAGTAAAATATATATATATATATATATATATATATATATATATATATATATATATATATATATAGACCAAGAGAGAGAGAGAGAGAGAGAGAGAGAGAGAGAGAGAGAGAGAGCTAATATCAGTGTACCGTATAACTACACTATGCTATGATTCATGTCTGACTAATACATATTGATAAGTAAAATATATATATATATATATATATATATATATATATATATATATATATATAATATAGAGAGAGAGAGAGAGAGAGAGAGAGAGAGAGAGAGAGAGAGAGAGAGAGAGAGAGAGAGAGAGAGAGAGAGAGAGCTAATATCAGTTACCGTATAACTACACTATGCTATGATTCATGTCTGACTAATACATATTGATAAGTAAAATATATATATATATATAGACCAAGAGAGAGAGAGAGAGAGAGAGAGAAGAGAGAGAGAGAGAGAGAGCTAATATCAGTTACCGTATAACTACACTATGCTATGATTCATGTCTGACTAATACATATTGACAAGTAAAATATTAGGAGTAGGAGCTTTGATTTTGTTTTATTCTCTTTGGTCTGTATTTTTATTGTGTATTACCAACCAATATGCAACCTGTGTATGCCGTAGACCAAATCAAATATGTTCAGTTTTTTCAGTGTCTTCCTCATACGCTGAGCTATACAGGTACGTATCCCGATACTTGATAGTTCTAAAACACCCTAGAACAAAACACCCTAGAACAAAACACCCTAGAACAAAACACCCTAGAACAAAACACCCTAGAACAAAACACCCTAGAACAAAACACCCTAGAACAAAACACCCTAGAACAAAACACCCTAGAACAAAACACCCTAGAACAAAACACCCTAGAACAAAACACCCTAGAACAAAACACCCTAGAACAAAACACCCTAGAACAAAATATACCGAGAATGGTGTACGTTGTACGAGTGCTCATACTGGGAGGTTATACTGGGAGGTTATACTGGGAGGTTATACTGGGAGGTTATACTGGGAGGTTATACTCTTGTGCAATTATATTCAAATAATAAAACTATTGTAGATAGATACATTCTGAGTGGATTTTTGGAAAGTGCGTGAACGTGCCATTTCATATATAAAACACTTTTGTTCTCGCTTAATTTTTTTATTTATGACGATGGGAATTTGGATATTGGTGGAACGCCATAAATGCATCAGTTTTATCGATGATAATTTTTAATTTTTGTGAGTTTTGCTACTGTGATTTTGTAAAGCGGCCTTTCCTCTTTCCATTGAGATGTAAAATATTGTCATACATCTAATTCTTGTTCGTCAAATTCGATTCAGAATACGTATTTTGGTTAGCCTACGCATATTCTGTTTAGCCAAGTACCAATTGTTACTTTCATATAATAAACAGCTATTGATGATAATTAAATTATGATGACACATTTGGAATGAAAGGGAACAGATGTTTTTAATATCATATTAGCAAATGAATTGCTGAGCTTATAACGAAATTATGACACTGTAATCTAGGTAAAACGATTAAATATTTATTATATATCCATTTACAATGTGATCATTTTATGTTACGGGGTTTTTCCAAGGTTTTATAATAGTATAAGTCTTCTTGTATCTCAAAACATTGCATGTATAAGCGATTATTGTGGTTTAAAACATAGTGATAACATACGTGTATCATCTCGTGCTAGTGAAATAGCGCTTGAAGGTGAACAGTAGGGTTACACACTTACGCTAAAGATTTAGCTAGAGCGAGAGGGTTACTATGTATTAATTCCCCTACATTTAACAGGTGCCATCAATAGTGTCTACAAACAGGGAAAATACGGTCAAGCATATTGCTTTTATTCTACCTGTAGTTTGGGTAGCTCCGTACACATGCATGTCTTGCCATAATACTTACTACACTAATATCAATGTTCTTTAATGAATGCATAATTTATGCCGTGGTTTCACAAAATATATTAGCATCAACTATCATATATTGTAGCATAGGGTTTCCGCTACAATATATTATCAAATTTTGAAAACTAATATTTCTAGCCATGCTGAAATAGCCTACCAGAAAGAAAACTCTGTCAAGGAAGGATTGACATATTGGAATTATTGACATGAGTACAGCAAATTCTGACTAGACTTCAGTGGATCCAATACAACTCGATACCAACAGTGGTTGAACGTTAAGGTGTCCCATGACTGGACATAAACACACAACCTGACAGACCCCAGCGTAGAACAGCGCAGCAGAGCTTCAACGGTATAAGATTGATATTGCTGCTCTCAGTGAAACCTGTTTCCTGGGAGAAGGATCGCTGTGTGAAACGGGATGTGGATACACCTTTTACTGGAGAGGCTACCCTCAAGGAGGCCGACACATGCATGGTGTGGGTTTTGCCATCAACAATGACATCTTAAGAAAAATCCCAGAAGTGCCAGTTGGAATCAGTGAAAGACTGATGACACTCAGAATACCCCTTGTTAAAAACAGATATGCCACCATCATCAGTGCATATGCCCCTACCCTAGCTGCTACAGAGGACGACAAAGATCAATTCTATCAGGCACTAGACGAGGCCCTCAGCAGAATCCATAGGCAAGATGCAATACTACTTTTAGGTGACTTCAATGCAAGAGTTGGAAGAAAATATGAGATATGGGAAGGTATAATTGGTAAACATGGAATAGGACACATGAACTCCAATGGCCTTCGGCTCCTCACATTGTGTGCTCAACATAACCTTACTATTACCAACACCCTTTTCCAACAGAAAGACAAGTATAAAACATCTTGGATGCACCCACGCTCAAAACATTGGCACCTGTTAGACTATATAATTGTAAGAAGAAGTGATGTAAGTGGTGTCCTTCACACACGAGCAATGAGAGGAGCGGAGTGCTGGACAGATCACAGATTAGTAAGATCTATCCTTAAACTGACAATACGACCACCTGTACGACGTCTAAATACAAATAAGAAAAGAATACACGTTGCTAAACTTAAAAACCATGAATTTTGTAACAGCTTCTGCAGAGTTTTATCTGAGAAGCTAAGTGATGAAGATCCCATTAGCAACTTGACAATTCCACTAGATGAAATCTGGGCTTCACGTAGTGAATTAATTTATGAAGCAGCAAAGGATTCAATTGGTATAAAATCAAAAAATCATCAAGACTGGTTTGATGAAAATTTGGGCAACATCTCCATTCTTTTAGACAGGATGCACAGAGCTCATAAAGCAACTCTTAGCAACCCAACCTCTGAAACCTTAAAAATGAACTGGCAAGAATTACGATCCGATGTACAAAGAACTTTACGAAAAATGCAAAATGATTGGTGGACAAATAAGGGACAAGAAATACAAGGGTATGCCGATGCACATGACATGCACAACTTTTATAATGCTGTAAAACAAGTGTATGGACCTACAAGCTGTCCACTTACACCATTAAGGAGTGCAGACGGAACTACTCTTATAAAAGATCAAAAGGCAATTGTTGAGAGATGGGGGAGCACTTCAAGGACTTGCTGAACCAAGACAATCATGTAGATCCAACTTGCCAACAAGAGTTTGAAGAGCAACCCATTATTCAAGATCTTGATATACCACCAACCTTTAATGAAGTGACTAGAGCAGTTAAGACCCAGAAAGATAACAAATCTCCTGGTCCAGATGGTATACCAGCAGAGCTAATTAAATATGGAGGTTACCTACTGCTTCCAGATATTCACTCATTCATTTTGGAGGTTTGGGACAAGGAGTACATACCTCAGACATGGAAAGATGCAAATATTATCACAATTTACAAAAACAAGGGTGATAAATCTAATTGTGGCAACAGCAGAGGCATTTCTCTTTTAGCTGTGGCAGGGAAGGTGCTGTCAAAAATCATGCTTCAAAGACTGTTGACCAAAATTACTTAGGAAATACTGCCAGAGTCACAATGCGGTTTCCGTAATGATCGAGGAACTATTGACATGATTTTTACTATACGTCAATTGCAAGAAAAATGCAGGGAACAAAATAAAGAAATTTGTATAGCCTTCATTGATCTGTCAAAAGCCTTTGATACCGTAAATCGAGAAACATTGTGGAATATTCTCCGTATCTTTGGCTGTCCACCAAAATTTGTGGCACTTGTAAGGCAGTTTCATGATGGCATGACGGCGAGAGTCACTGCAGGAGGCCATGCATCAGAACCATTTGCTGTTAATGCCGGAGTCAGACAAGGGTGTGTACTGGCACCAGTCCTTTTCAACATTTTTTAATATGCGTTATAATACTTTTTCATAGGACTATAGCAAACAGAAGTGGAATCAACATAGACTATAGACTAGATGGCAACCTCTTCAACATTCGTAGATTTCAGCCAAGAACAAAAGTCTCTATCGGGAATCTTTTAACGGTTAACTTATGGGTCACTGGTACCTGATTATCCCAACAAATAGTTATATAATATTTACCAACGAGGTATTCGTCGATGGGTTTAATCCAGTCCCCCACAAACGGCTAGTTCAATTGCATGACATGTAGGAATGTTAACATAATACAATATCATACAATGAACTTAGCTTAGAGGACTGGTGATGTAGGACTGTTGTTATATTTTAGGAGTTGTAGCACATGGTGAACTGTGGGTTGAGTCAGAGCCGGGGGAGGAGATGTTCACAGTATGGTGTTGATTGAGAGACTAAAGGGCCGGCGTCCGATCGCTTCGCGAAATTACATATGGCTGCCGGCTCATAATAATTATAACCCATAACTTGGTTTCATAATACATCTAGAGCTGATGTAGATATTTATACATTACAGTTAATATTTAACCTAACTTAAGAAGAAACTACAATACACAAAGAACCAGCCGAAATCGTACAAACGATACGATACCGCCAAATTCAAATGTCCTATTGGACCAAAACCTGTCGGGATCATTACCCTATTCCCGACATATTGCCCGCCACCAAAAATGATATACAGGAGCTATATACAGAGAACAACAAAAGGACATCGAAGTCAAAGATCACCTAGTTTGATCTTTGATCTCCAAAGATCCACGGAACTCATAGCCGCCCTCCTTTTGGGACGAGCGCCACCTGAAGCCTGAGGAGGATCATCCTTCTCATTATCAGCTGCCCCACCTTGAGGAGCACGGTCACCAGCATTCTCCCGCGGAGGGGTATCAGTAGAGACGCCAGGATCATCCGGCAGTTCTACATCCTGCTCCAGGGGATATAACCTTACGACTGGGCGAGTAGTAACCCCAGTCGAAGTTCGTATTCTAGCAACCCTTACAAGACCATCAATGCCCTGGAACAAATCGATAATCCTCCCAAGCTTCCAAAATAACCTAGGACGCTCATCATGAATCAGAACGATATCCCCGATACGAGGCCATCGTTGATTCGTCCCTTTGATCTTATGAGAGTGACGCTCGCGAAGAGACAGCAAATATTCTTGGGTCCACCGTTTCCATAGATCGTCGGACACCTTGTTTACATACTGGAAGCGACGACGTGTGGCGTCAGCATTGCCGAACGTAGGGTCTAGCAGATCTTCGTCATTTACGGACGATTTAGGAAAGGTATTAAGGGTTCGTCCACGTGTCATCATGGAAGGCGAAATGGGTAAGAGGTCATCAACATCTGCCGAGGTATAGGTCAAGGGCCTGTCGTTGACTGACATCTCAATTTCTATTAAGATGGTTTGCAACTCCCGTCTGGTCGCCAGTGCCCTTCCTAATACCTTCTTCAAGGCAGATTTGACGATACCGATTGTTCTCTCCCAAATCGCCCCGAACCATGGTGCACGTGCTGGTATAAATCTCCATTGACAACCCTTTCCAGTGAGGGTAGCCACAACCTGCGGGTCATCCATTAAACTCTGGAGATATTTAGAGGCCCCGACAAAACAAGTCGCATTATCGCTCATAATAATTTGAGGGAAACCATTGCGGCCTGCAAAGCGTCGTAGAGTATGCAAAAACCCCTCACTGGATAGGTCGTCAATCAATTCAATATGAATCGCTCTGGTTACCGCACATGTGAATAGGACGGCATATACCTTTATGATATTACCGGGCGATTCTCTAACATGAATCGCTCCGGTGTAGTCTACCCCGGTTACCTGAAATGGTTCAGTCCTTTGTACCCTGAACTCAGGCAAGGGAGGTAGATCAACTGGGGAGTAAGGCTTACCCTGTAATCTTTTACAGATAGTACAGCTATTGTGGATCCCGTTAATTGCTTGTCGCATCTTAGGGATCCACCAACGTTGTCGCATATACGCCAGAACATAATTTACGCCAAAATGTAGGCAGGTCCTATGGCATTGGCGAATCAACAGTTTGGTAATCAAATGAGAGGAGCTAAGGAGGACAGGATATTTCGCAGAATCAGTAATGTCCGCTTTTTGTATCCTGCCTCTACACTTAATAATGCCTCCTTCCATATATAATCCTAGCTGCCTCATTAAGTTTGAGGGTTTGGCCTTTGACTCCTTGCTCAGGATTTGATGTTCAGTAGGATAAGATTCCTTTTGTACTAAACATATTAGTTTTGCTTCTGCTGATCTCAATTCATGGAGTCTGATATGCTTCGAATCTTCACTAAGGAAAGACCCGTGAGCCCGACTTCTCATGTTGTTAATGAAACGGTATATCCATGCAAATACCCGTATTACTTGATCATAGCTGCCGTAACGTTCCCACTCTACCAACTTGTTATCCTGATGTGTAGTACTCACATTCGAACTACTTAACACATCATCTTGGGGCCGACTTGAAGGATCAGATATGTAATCCCTGAAATCCTGAGGCCACGCAGTTGGAGATGTAAGCCATGGAGGTCCATGCCACCAAATAGAGGACGACAGAAACTGCTGCGCCGAGATCCCCCGGGAAATTATGTCACTGGGGTTATCCCTGGTGCTCACATAGCGAAATTTAGCTGTAGGAACTAAGTTATGTATCTCATCAATGCGATTAGAAACATAAACAGGTAACACTTTCTGGCTGTGTACCCATGAAAGCGCTATTTGACTGTCGCTCCAGACATAGACGTTATTAATCTGTAGTACGTCTGCATAAGCATCCAGTGTAAACTTTATGAGACGAGCAGACAGAAGCAATGCAGTAAGTTCTAATTTAGGAACTGTAATCTTCTTTATAGGGGCTACTTTGGCCTTCGCTATAGCCAGCGTCGCTTCACTACCATTGCATATGTATATGGCAGTACCGTACGCACTATTACTAGCATCAGAAAAGGCATGTAGATCCACCTGTTGACCACTAATAACCTGACGATTAAGTTGGACCTTGCAACATGTGGAAAGGTCCGACCGAATCAACTGCCAAGTATCTTGTAACTCAATCGGGAGGGGCGTATCCCAATCTAGTTTTAGCCACCACAGTTGCTGTAAAAACATACGAGCACGGATTGTTACAGGCAGCAAAAAACCTAGGGGATCAAACAACCTCGCTGACAAGCTTAAGCAGTTTCGCTTGGTCAAAAGCTCACTGCCGCATGGGGTGTGACAGAAGGATATACAATCTGTGGTAGTGTCCCATTTGTGGCCTAAAAACTTCACCTCACTATTCTCAGTAGCTACACCGTCAGAAGCAAATTGACCTTTCAAAAGATCACTATTAGTGGCCCATTCTCTTAAGTATAAATGAGCCTTGGCAAATATATCACGGATCTCCCAGCATCTCTTGAGCAATAAATTTTCATTGTCTCCGGTGCCTTGAAGATTGTCCACATAGATCCCCTGCTTGATCTCATTCTTGAAGTCAGGATCTAGTCCAGCCTCCTCAAGATGACGCAAGATAGTAGCGTTGAGAAGGAACTGGGAACAGGTCGCCCCGAATAAGACGACTCTGAACCTGTAGACCAGATACCCTGAATCTAGATCCATTGGGTCCCGTGGCCATAAAAATCTTGTCGAGTCCCTGTCTTCACGATGGAGTTGAAGCATCAGGAAGGCCTTCTCAATATCGGCGAGCCATGCAAACTTATGACATCTGAAGCGCAACATAATTTGCGCTAGATCAGAGACCAGGGACGGACCCGTGTACAGACAATCATTCAGGCTATAGGAGCGATCACTAGATTTAGCAGAGCAGTCATACACAATACAAACAGGAGTGGTGGAACTGTCCTTTTTAATCCCATGGTGAGCAAGGTAATGGATGTTATCCCCATATTCACTGAGATCTACTCTCTCCACAAATCCACGTTGTATCTGCTCGGCTAAAACTGCCGCATAAGTCTCGCAATAACTTGGATCCTTGACAAACTGCTTCTGAAGGCCACGTAACCTACCAAGTGCTAGATGGAAATTAGTAGGTAATTTACTCTTGTTATCATTCCAAGGGAGCCTTACCACATACTGACCTCTGCCAGAGTCATACGTTACAGTCTCTTCATACGAGCTTAACGCTAGCTTGGACTCACGATCAAGTTCATGTGGGTCAATTCCAATATTGTCCAAGTCCCATAGCTTATCTATATCAGTACCTGTATTATCAGGCACATTTGGCCTAATATATTTATCTATGGGGCTTACTGCTACCTTGAGGACCGTAACCACCTCCACCTGTGTGTCTTGAGAGGAAGTGGCATAAGATCCAGAAATGGCGTACCCTTGGATCGTGGGGAGCATTATAAGCTTATCTACCCGCCGATATCCAGGGTGAACCAGGTCGTAGTAATAATCAGCTCCGACCAGTAGCGTAATACCATTGTTAGCAGAGAGTTGATCATCAGCCAGTTTATACCCCTTGCTTCTGAGATATTTCAAATGTGGTTGAATCTCTGATGCTATATAGAAACTGGGTAGTGTGTCGACCACAACAGCCTTGATGGGACATACTTTTTTTCTACAAACATATGAAATCTCCACAATATCATAGTCACTGGAATCTATTTCACCAGTGAAACCATGGAGACGCAAATTCTCTTGACCCTTGCTGGTACACTTGAGCTGGGGTATTGATGACCGCAGAACGAATGACCTCTGTGAGCATTGGTCAAGTAAGGTGCGCGTCATTATAGTATTATTATTACTCCCCACTACTGGCAGCATCATAGTAGGAAGCAATTGACATTCTCGAGAAGCAATGGACATGGCAGATACTTTATCACCCTCGCTCTTACTTTTCTCATGTGACTCTTTGGGGGTTCTCCCCTTTTCTTTGCCGTCGTGCCGATCAGACTGGGTGCAAAGGGAAAACCAATGTTTCCCCTTGCAATACTTACAAGGTTTGATATAGGAATTGGTGCAGGTACTGTTGAAGTGGTCTCTTGCCAGACAGCTGGTACATAACTTAAGCGATTTAGCCTTGCTAATCTTCTGTGTAGCCTTAGGATACTTAGGACACTGATACCACAGATGACCGTGGACACTGCACAACTTACAACCCAAGGATATTGGCCTTTTCTGTTTAGGAGAAGTCTGTACCGGGAAAGCTGCAGTAGATGGCGACACCTCCACTTGTCGGTAGTGTCCAGTACTCTCCATATTGAAGACTTCAGTCTGGTACACCTGCACTAACGCTTCCAAGTTTAGTGGAGAGTCGCTTAGTTGTCGTCTTAAGATTTCCCTTAGGGGAGAGGGTATCTTATTCAAGATATTCACACTAAATATCTCCTCCTTGGTGACGGCCATTGTCTCCATACTTCGGAGGAGGCTCTCAAAGGAGGCATAGTACTCCTTTAGGTCCGCCACATCATAGGATGGAGGATCTAGTGTGAAGAATTTGGTAATTAAAGCGGTCTTGATGACTTCCACTCTCCCGTAAGTTCTCTTCAGCAACTCCACTGCAGACTCGTAGCTGGTAGCTTCTAGCTTGTACCCATCGACTAACTTCAATGCCTCCCCTTTCAATTGACCACGGAGATATGTGAACCTTTGGATGGATGTGAGCGTTTTATTATGATGGACGGAACACTCAAAAACATCCCAAAATCCAGTCCAGGTAGCCGAATCCCCGGAAAAGGTAGGCAAAGTAAGCTTCGGCAGGTTAAAACCAGTCGCCTTTGGTGTACCGGTATCCTTAACAGAGGTTGATTCTTGGGTGGAAGATAGTCTGGCTAAGGCGGTATTAACGTCCTCAAAGTACACAAGATCTGCCGACATTTCTTCTTCCACATCGTCAGTAACTGTTAATAAACCATATACCTGCTGAGCATAACTATCATAAGTAGCTAGCGATTTAGTAACAGTAGCAAATTTACCTTTTCTCTGATCAGCCGTGGCACTTATTAAAAATTCATCAAGATCTCTTAAACATCTATTTAAACTTCCCTTCATCCCTCCCTTAAGAATCTTAAGTTTCTTCAAATCTGTCATCGTTAAGGTCTAATTTTAAGCAACTTAAATTACAATGAGGTCAGACTACAAACTGTTAATCGCTTAGGAATCAACAGCGGCAAACCACCATTACTTAAGAAATTTACTCAAAAAGAATTACAGCCATGATGTATTGACAAAAGATTTAAATACTAAATCCATGAAAAGAAAGGGTAAGGTGAAGCACTAATTATTATAAGCCCTTTATAGGTAAGCCTAGTTGGTTAAGCTACAATCATGAGGTCTGACTATTAACTGTCAATCGCTTAGGAATTAACAAAGACAGACACTCATGACCGCCACTGTAAGCAACTAGGCCTAGGCTATTATGAAATTAATATAAAAAGTCACATGAGAACCCTCCCCACAGCAAAAGGAATAATGAGTCCCACAATGACAACACAACGAACACCACAGGCACACCACCAAAATGAAAAGCTACCACAGACACCTGCAGGCCTAGACTGCCTAGCCTAGCCTAGGAGCGCGAAATGGTGACCGACGAAATTACCCCAACCCCAATCTCCAGCCCAGCTAACCCACCAAAAAAACGCCAAGGATCACACGCCCAAAAAAACCAGGAACCTAGTCCCAAAAAAGATAGAGACGGCGCCTAAATGCTAAAAAACAGGAGGGAAGAAGCTGGGTGTAAATTAGGGAACGGCAGTCGGCCAACAACGCGCGAGGCGGCAGCCATTCGTAAGCCCACAAGCGGCAATGAAGCAAACAAAACGGGACTACGGGAAGGAAGCTTGAGGGCACGAAGGACCAATATTTATCGGGAATCTATTTAACGGTTAACTTATGGGTCACTGGTACCTGATTATCCCAACAAATAGTTATATAATATTTACCAACGAGGTATTCGCCGATGGGTTTAATCCAGTCCCCCACAAACGGCTAGTTCAATTGCATGACATGTAGGAATGTTAACATAATACAATATCATACAATGAACTTAGCTTAGAGGACTGGTGATGTAGGACTGTTGTTATATTTTAGGAGTTGTAGCACATGGTGAACTGTGGGTTGAGTCAGAGCCGGGGGAGGAGATGTTCACAGTATGGTGTTGATTGAGAGACTAAAGGGCCGGCGTCCGATCGCTTCGCGAAATTACATATGGCTGCCGGCTCATAATAATTATAACCCATAACTTGGTTTCATAATACATCTAGAGCTGATGTAGATATTTATACATTACAGTTAATATTTAACCTAACTTAAGAAGAAACTACAATACACAAAGAACCAGCCGAAATCGTACAAACGATACGATACCGCCAAATTCAAATGTCCTATTGGACCAAAACCTGTCGGGATCATTACCCTATTCCCGACAGTCTCTATGGAAAATAGCCTGGAACTTCAGTATGCAGATGATTGTGCTCTTGTAGCTCACGCGCCAGAGGAACTAGAAGTCGCGCTTGAAGCTGCAGCAAGTGCTTACTCCAGAATGGGCCTGTCAGTTAACATCCAGAAAACACAAATAATTTCTCAGTGGTCAGCTCAGCTACCACCTGTGCAGCCAGTGTTCAAATTAGCAGGAGAGGAGATAGCACAAGTTCCTTCCTTCAAGTATCTGGGAAGCTTCCTGTCTGAAACGGCCAGTATTGACGATGAGGTACAACACCGACTGAGACAAGCTGCAGCATCTTTTGGCCGCCTACAAGAGAGAGTTTTCCAAAATAATCACCTGACTCTTTGTACCAAAGTGGCTGTATATAATGCTGTGTGTTTAACCACTTTGCTCTATGGTTGTGAGACATGGACGACATATAGACGCCATATACGACCCCTGGAGGCTTTCCACATCAGATGTCTCCGAAAGATTATGGGTATAACCTGGCAGGACCGTGTTCCTCATATAACAATACTTGAAGAGCCAACAACACCAGTATTGAGACCCTTATCATCAAACAAGGGAGGCTCTTCGGCAGTACTTCTTTGATTTCCCATGGAATGATTTCTGCTTCCATGGCCGAGGACCCTCGGAGAGTGCCGAACGCATTACCGAGGTAATCCTATCGGGCATGGAAGCATACATTCCATTCTCTTTCTCTCAGACTAATGCTAAAAAATCTTGGTTTACTCACGCCTATTCTACTGCTGTCCGCAATAAGGAGGAAGCATTCAAACGGTACCGACGCCTTAAAACTCAAGACTCTCATTCTTCATATGTTTCTGCCCGGAATCAAGCCAAATCTGTTCTTCGACTTGCCAAACACTCTTTCATCAATAATAAATGCACTGAACTATCCAACTCTAGCTCTTCCCAAGCTTTCTGGCATTTAGCCAAAAACCTCTCCAACAATTTTTCTTCCTCGTCTTTCCCTCCCCTTTCCCACTCTGATGGCACAACCATCACTTCTTCCTCTGACAAAGCTAAACTCTTCGCTCAAACTTTTGCTAGAAACTCCACCTTGGATGATTCCGGTGCTATTCCTCCCTCTCCGCCCTCCTCTCTCCTACTTATGCCTAATATCCTAATCTCTTCTAAAGATGTACTTTCTACCCTCTCTGGGCTTAACACTAATAAGGCGTACGGTCCGGACGGTGTTCCTCCTGTTGTTCTCAAAAACTGTGCTTCCGTGCTGACTCCCTGCCTAGGCAAACTCTTTCGTCTCTGTCTATCCTCTAACGTCTTCCCTTCATGCTGGAAGTTTGCTCACATTCAACCTGTCCCAAAGAAGGGTGACCGCTCTCAACCCTCCAACTATCGTCCAATTGCTCTTATCTCTTGTCTTTCTAAAGTTTTTGAAACTATTCTTGCTTCCAAATTTCTTAAGCATTTCTCTTCTCATAATCTGCTCTCAGATCGCCAGTATGGCTTCCTTAAGGGTCGCTCTACTGGTGATCTTCTTGCATATCTTACTAACTCTTGGTCATCCTCCTTTCGGGACTTCGGTGAGACTTTTTCTATTGCACTAGACATATCGAAAGCCTTCGATAGAGTCTGGCATAAATCTTTAATTTCTAAACTACCCTCCTTCGGTTTCTATCCCTCCATCTGTGCCTTTGTCTCTAATTTCCTTTCCGGCCATTCCATAGCTGCGGTTGTGGACGGCCATTGTTCACTTCCTCACCCGATAAACTCCGGTGTTCCTCAGGGCTCTGTCCTATCTCCTATTCTGTTTCTAATTTTTATAAATGATCTCCTTAACTGTACCTTAATTCCCAACCATTCATACGCAGACGACTCAACCTTACACTACTCCATTAGTTTTTCAGAACGCCCCAGCCAGCAATCCCTCAACGACAAACATAATGAAGCCATAGAACTCTTAAATTCTGATCTAAATACTATTTCCAATTGGGGCAGAGAAAACCTTGTTAACTTTAATGCTTCCAAAACCCAATTTCTCCATCTATCTACCCGTCAGGATCTCCCAGCGGACTATCCCTTATTCTTCAACAATACAAAAATCAACCCTTCATCTTCTCTCAATATTCTTGGTGTCTCTTTTTCTTCTGCTCTCATTTGGAAGGACCATATTACCAGTCTTGCTAAGGCAGCCTCCCAGAAGCTGGGTGTGCTCAACCGCCTTAGGGGGTTCTTTTCCCCTGCACAGCTTCTTGCTCTGTACAGGGGCATAGTGCGCCCTTGTATTGAGTATTGTTCACATGTGTGGGGAGGTTCCTCTCACACCGCTCTCCTAGACAAAGCTGAAAGGAAGGCCTTTCGTATCATTAACTCCCGTCCACTCACCAACTCTCTGCAATCTCTCTCTCTCCGCCGCAATGTTGCATCTCTCTCGCTATTCTATCGCTACTATAATAATCAGTGTTCCTCAGAGCTATCCCAGTGCATACCACCTCCTTTACGTAGGGCACGTGGTACCCGTCTTGCAACTCAATCCCACCCCTACTCTGTGCAACTCTCCAACCCAAGAGTGAAACGTTACTCTCAAACTTTCTTCTACTCAACAGCTGAGCTCTGGAACTCTCTCCCAGAATCAGTCTTTCCCTCTTCCTATGACTTAAATTGCTTCAAACTCCGTGTGTCCAGGCATTTTGGCTCGAACGTCCCTTGATTTTGGCCCTGTCACTCTTTCAACTATGGGGGAGGCACTCGCTATATGCCTTTTGCCTCCCTCAATCACATAGAAAAAAACAAAAAAAAAACAACAAAAAACTCAGATGGGTTGGGCATATCATCCGTATGCCAGAGGAGAGACTACCTCATAAAATACTATATGGACAGCTGCATGAAGGCCGCAGAGCAGCTGGAGGACCAAAATTAAGATACAAAAACAGTATAAAGAAAATACTAAAAAGGTGCAATATACAACCAACTGCACTTGAAAACTTAGCATCAGATAGACCACTATGGCGCTCACACTGCCAGCAAGGAGCGAAGGAACTGGAACGTCAGAGGAAACACCACCAGCAGGAGAAGAGGGCCCGGAGACATGCACGCCGGGAACAACCAGCACCTCCTAACCCGGACTACCAGTGCCCAGACTGTGGCAGGATATGTGCATCACAGATAGGACTCTACAGTCATCGTAGAACTCACAACAGATGAATGCAGGAAGGGAACGTCATCATCGGACTAAGATGGACTACCATAAGCAAGTAAGCCCATGGCGTATTGGTTAGTGCGTTTGGTTCACAACCAAGAGGATCGGGGTTCATACCTAGTTAGAAGTGTACCTTTCTGTTCACCTAAGCCTTCGAATCCAGATGTCGCCATTGTAGACACAGGGGTGGCGCGAGGTCCTGACTACCCCTCAGTGACAAAGCCCATGGAGAGAACTCAAAAGGCTCTTACCCTTTAATGTTCTGTCTAACTCAGACGTTAATGAGGAACTGCGATGTAAATCTCTGTGGTTCAGCAGTAATCCAGGGTATATTTGAATGCTTAATTCAGCTTTCCTACAATCATGCAATGTCATTGAGCGTCTTCCACTTAAGATTATTCTACCTGGTCCTATGGGATTCTAAATGTTTAGTGCATGTCTCCGAAGAGTTGAACAGAAAAACTGTATCCATATTCATAAAACACGTGCTTCTTGGAGGACTGCCCCTCTTTCTCCTCTCTCGACTCCTGAAAGATAAAAACAAATCTTGGGAGTCACTCCAATTCTAAAATAATATGTACTTTTGAAATACCATAAGAAAGTTCTAAAATCACTAGGTAAAAAAAAACATTAAATACCCACTTTCCAATAATGTTGAAAGGAACATTGTAATCTAGTATTAAAAAGATAAATAATAATAATGATACAATAATATCAATACATAACTCATGATAAATAAAATGTTTCAGGCATCTCATGTAAAAACAGACAAGTTAATTGAATGATTTTATTTTTTTGTTTTTTTTGGTCTATTCATTCATGTATTTCTTAGTTTCCTCGCTAGACCTCCATCAAGCTTAGAAAAACACCCCTTGGATCTAACTTCAAGATACATTTGTAAATTTTTCGGTAGAAAAATGTCCCGGCCGAAGGCCGGTTCCTGGTAAAATTACAGGCTCGCTATCGCTCGCCAGGGAAAAACCAACCTAAATTGTACGGAAGGTCTTAAAATTGACAACGAAATGGGGCGAAAGGTGTTTAAGTCGCCAAACTAAGGGGCTGAACGTCTTAAAATCTCAAAATTAATGGGGCTAAGCATGAGGGAGAAGGGTTCCAAAAAAGCAGCTATTTGCCCCTTAATGTTTACAATCTCTACTCTATGTCAGAATGTTTACAATCTCTACTCTATGTCAGAATGTTTACAATCTCTACTCTATGTCAGAATGTTTACAATCTCTACTCTATGTCAGAATGTTTACAATCTCTACTCTATGTCAGAATGTTGAAGTGTGGACACGAGGAGGACTAGCTGGA
Organism: Lithodes maja; assembly: GCA_037953745.1. Lineage (NCBI taxonomy): Eukaryota > Metazoa > Arthropoda > Malacostraca > Decapoda > Lithodidae > Lithodes > Lithodes maja. The sequence continues at coordinate 17,270 of JBAKBP010017321.1, forward strand.
GATGGAGGAGAGGGGATTCTCGATCACTATAATTGTTTTCAATATTTCTCCACACCCCCAACCCCGCGGAGGGACTAATTATTTTAAGCTCGGAGTAGAGATTCACGATGTTGCCAATTTAGCTACTTTCCCGCTGGAGGTATTTACTTGGATCTAGCGGCAATATTATACATCTAGCGGTTCTGGAGATTGTAGCTATTTTAGACGGTATTCTCGAGGATGCGGCATTATTCTTGCAATTTTCGGTATTTATGTACTATCTAGCGGACTTGATTTGGTAACTGTGGAGAAACTCGGCAACACAGAGGCCGAACAACTGTACCAGGACATCATGTACGAGGATCATGTATATAGTTAACATTATTATATTGATATTCGGATAGCGAGTTGGTTTGCTTATCATCAGTACAACACAATAGATAATGTCATCTTAATTATGCGTGTGGTACTCACTTACAGCCTATCTTGGTAGCAGTATGATGGAGGTTCACCTGACTTGATCTTATTAATGGGGTAGGGTTCATTTTTTGGTTTGTTTATATACAGTATATATTTGTATGTTTTAGTGTCCTGGCTAGACCTCCATCAAGCTTTAAAAAACAGCCCCTAGACCCCCCTTCGAATTAAATTTATGCATTTCTCGGTAGAAAAATATCCCGGCCGAAGGCCGATTCCTCCTAAAATCATAAGCTTGCTATCGCTCACCAGGAAAAGATCGACACCTAATTTGGAGCTAGTGAAGTGGAGTGGTCTTGCCACTGGACTGGTAAGCCAATGGACCCGGGTTCGAATCCCGATATGTCAATGGAAAGATATTATTGGGATGGAATTTGTGCTGTACCTAGCTAGTATAAGGGCATTACCACAAAGCCCACCGAAACGTCAATAAACTACCCTCATTGTTCCCTGATTTAATAGCACTGTATGAATATTGTTCCCTGATTTAATAGCACTGTATGAATATTGTTCCCTGATTTAATAGCACTGTATGAATATTGTTCCCTGATTTAATAGCACTGTATGAATATTGTTCCCTGATTTAATAGCACTGTATGAATATTGTTCCCTGATTTAATAGCACTGTATGAATATTGTTCCCTGATTTAATAGCACTGTATGAATATTGTTCCCTGATTTAATAGCACTGTATGAATATTGTTCCCTGATTTAATAGCACTGTATGAATATTGTTCCCTGATTTAATAGCACTGTATGAATATTGTTCCCTGATTTAATAGCACTGTATGAATATTCCCATATTCAAAATATGCTACAGAGGGACAATGCATAGTGAGTCAATTGCTCAATAGGTGGAGTTCTGATAGTGAAGGTCCTAGTATAAGGGGTGACACAGTGAAGCGCAGAGGCGAAGCACCTTCAGAGATGGGGCTGTTTCGAACAATGAATGAATGCTTCACATATCTCACTCCCTAGACTGGAAAGAGACCTCGCGAGCTTCACCGTGTATAGGCTCTCAGCCTATGCCTGAGAGGGAGCAGTTGGAATACAAAACAAATTGTGTTAATATTGGTAAAGAAATGCGGTGAATGGTCTCAAATCGCCAAACTAATGGAAGAAATGGCTTAAAATCTCTAAAATAATGGGGATATAATTATACAGTCAATGGCAAAAGTTCTGTCGCGTCTCCTGCCTCACCGTCACTCGGGATAATAATATACTCTAGAATTTTAGGTGTACAAACGTGCATGTTTCTGCCAACAGATGGCACACTGTGAGGTGTGTGGTTGTGAAGGTAGAGGGGGATGGGGGAGAGGAGGGGTAAGACCTGTTAGAGGTCGGAAGGTGGGGGAAGGAGGGGACAACTTGTTTGTAGGTAAATTACATATTTTCATCAGTTTTTTAAATATATTATCATAATGATCCGAATGTTTATTACCACGTGGTAATTTGTTACATTTGTAACACATGGAACACGATATGATCAAAACACAACACATTTGCAATCAATCAATGCCAATATTTGACGTCTCCGGTACAGAAACGGATATTCTAGAATCAGAATCTAGATGACTACTACAACAGTTACTTCTCAATTACAGGATTTATTTTGTTCGTGTCTTACTCTGGGGACTCGGCAGTTGCGCGGACAAGTGCTACTTTTGAAATTGCGTAAATTATATTTTCCCTTCCAAATCACATTCTGAGTGTCACCTGCTCGTCGTCCTACTCAAGAAGAAGAAGAAGGATTGTGTGGATACCACGGCCAAGCTCTTGGGACATAATGATTATTTACCCCTTCTGTACCGGCGCTGTCCTTGTAACTTTATGCTGGCTACTATTAGACGATGTTACCGAGTTAAAAAAGAGCCTCCAGCAATTAACTTAACAGGCTTTGAACTATCTCACTTAAGCTTTTTTACTAGCACAGATCCTTCTTAAGCTGCACAAAATCGTCTAAATATAGCTAGAGTAATATTAAAAAGACGTCGCCGGTACAGAAGGGGTTAACCAGTTATAGTTCTAAATAGATGATTATTCAATAGGTCGTGATCTCACGGCCAACCTGCTGAGCTATGACGAGCAGGTAAACACATTTGTGAAACATTTTAAAAGAGAGAGAAAATATAATTTTAGCAATTACAAAAGTAAGACTTGACCGACGAACTGTAAGGTCCCTTGTCATATAAACCCATGATGATGTCTAACTTACGTTTTTTTATTTTGTTGAACAGTATTGACTAAGACTCGGTGTCATATGGCATTCGTAGCTTGGCGCTGGGATTTTACTAGTGTTATCCCATCCAGCACCGGTGACATCCTTTTCATTATATTCTGACTACTATTAGGTTATTTTATTCAGTTTAGGAAGGACGTATACCAATTATATGGCCTCGAACCATGTCAGTTGATCCTTTTAGCTACCACATATTCTTTTTAATCTTCATAAAATCGCATTAACCCCTTGAGACCCAGGATTTGTTTGTTTTATACTCTGGCTACCGTTAAATAATTTCCTGTATTGCTTAATGCAACTCTTGGTCTCACAGGTGGAAATACGATCTCAACATGCCCTCTTAATTAAGTAGGTCCTTCTTCAACTGCATAACACTGTCTAACTTCAGCCATAATGAAATGTAAACAGACGTCCTGGTAGTGAAAGGATCAATATTCCTGAAATAAAGTTTAGAATACATCGCTGGTAATGGAAGGGTTAATGCTTTCCACTGTGGCCCATCATGTCATTCCTTCATCTTATTCACTTGCTTCGTGATAATTGGACATCCTTGTTCTTAATACGTTTTACATATTAGTTCAGTATCGCGTGGCGTGGCGCTAGAGTGTATTAACCCATCAAGTACCGGTGACGCCTCGTATATTATATTCTGACAATGACGATTCTATTCAGTTTCGGAAACCGTCTACCAAATTGAACGTTATATATCATATAAATTGATCCCCGTAGCTGCCACATATTTGTCCTTATCTTCATATTATCATCTACTTATAGCTGAAACCAAAGACCACAAACAGCATCGGTACTGGACGGGTTAATGTAACGTAATGTAATGAAACTTTTCAGTTATGGAAAATGAGGTTACGTTACCCTGACTTCCTATGATGTTTTTATATTGCACAACAACATTAATCATACTAAAATACATTCGGAATATCCAATCAATATGTTGTTAGCCCTTTATATCATAGCGCATGATTTTTACTTCATTCATGTTAATATCAGACAATGTTATTCGACTTAAAGAACTATCTGTCACTCAGTCAGTAGCCAACACTTCTTTCCAAAATAGGTAGGGAGGATCAGCCCCTAGAAGTTGGGACTGGGAATCCCACTGACAGAATCTGTGCCTACTTCTGGATCAGCGAACCTTAAAGAACGATCTGCTTGAGCAAAAAGATTGATTGAACCTTTTTTACTTAAATCACACCATTCCTTGTAGTTCACTTCATAATTATGAAGTAAAGCTTCGTTGTAATGAAATATAGATACTAAATTATTGTCAATAACTTAGTCTCCATATGGCATTGCAAATCACCAAACAATCCTACCGCCTCCCTCCCTACCACCTAGTCCCCACGCCCACCCGCTCCTCCTCTTTACCAGTTCATGACACGTGTAGATGTGATCAGTGTTGATATAAAATGTTTTGTATTCATCTGTTATAAAATATAACATATTTAATAGTTAGATTTTTCATTTTGATGGGCCAAGCACCTTCGTAAGTTGTATAAGATCGTCTAATGTAGCGTTTCTTAACCGGGGGGGGGGGGGGCGCTCCCATAGGGGGGCGTTTGGCAATGCTAGGGGGGCCGTGGGGTAATCAAATTTCAAAATAGGGCTAGGCCATTCAATTGCATACAGGGTAATCGCAAAGATATATATAAAAAGAAACTTTGATAGAAATATTCACAACCGTCATTCCGAGCAACCACATGTAGTGTTGACATAAAACCATTAATCAGTTTTAATCCTTGCATGCAGATTGGTTAATTTGTCTCCCTTTGTACAGTGTCTTGCGTCTTAAGCATCCATATGGAATGGATACAAACCAAATATTGTTTTCTAAGCATCAGAGGCGTGGGGTGTGGGAGAGGGGGGGAGGGCATCATGAATACAGTCCTGACCAAAGGGGGGCGCGGTGCTAAAAAGGTTAAGAACCACTGGTCTAATGATAGCCGAAATATGTTGTCAAAATGTCTCATAATTCTCGAGCTGTTAATATGAGCATGGGTCTGGAAAATACTATTGAAAAATAGTGTAGACCTGGAATCATATAGTATAGGGCTTACATATGAATGTATAGGAGGGAATGAATAAGTGAATTTCCTGTTGTGTCAAAACTTACAACGTGTTATCCAGTACCGGTTACGCTTATATTCCTCAGGAAATGAACCTTGTGACGATCTTGATGCATAATGATACTTATATAACTCTAGTTTTCATTAGACAATAATATATACTGTAGGTCAGGAAGGATCTGTGGGAGTTATATGGACAAAGACTGGCCTAATCAACCCTCTGACGTCTGTATCCCATTGCAACTTTTAATACAATCGGCTGATGATACCCAACATAAACTGTCAACAAGCGTCATAATCTTCAAGGGGTGAAGCAAACTGTTTAACAGGGCCCACAATGTATTTCCTAAATTGATAAAAATAATTTGTTGAGGGCTAAATATGATAAATCCATCTATCCTTGTCTAATATCGTTAATCTTGAGGCACATATTACCGCTGTGATCGTTACTCGTTCACGATATTGATGTTGGTTTAAATCAATTCATTTTACACGAAAGGAAAAAGAAACATAGGAATTGAGAATTTGTAATTCTGTAGAAATACTTCAACCAAGAAGCAATTTGCAGATATGCTTGCCTAACATACAGTATATGGAAGAAGCATTACATTGGTGGTTAGAGCATGGTAAGCGCCTTACTCAGCCGGATAGAAAGAAGTGCTGAGATGGGGAACTACCACAACCAACGATATTAATTATTGTTATTCTAATATATAATATTAGTAATAATACCAGTACTAATAATAATAATACCAGTACTAATAATAATAAGTAAGTCTAAAACAATTATCGTTATAAATGGACAAGCAACCCACACATTATTCTAAAACTAAAACTAAAATCATAACTTTATTTAAAAGTAATTGAGTGAATGCAGTCATCACATCCCGGTTTGCTTCCACCTGATTTACATGATTGACAACTATTAAATAAAAGTGTAATATACTGTATATCTGATAATTAAAGATCAAACTACACAAGATTCCACTCCTTCCTCAGTTCCCCTATATCCCCCAATAGCTCTAACCCCTCCTCTCTCCCACCACCCTCAACCCTCACAGTGAGCCATCTGGTGGTAGAAATATGCACGTTTTGTACACCTAACATTCTAGCGTCATTGAATATCATGGGTCACGGTGAGGCAGGAGAGGCAAAAGGACTTTTGCCGCCGACTGTACATTAGGGCAAGAAAAAACAAACATCTCCCCTTAATTAATGTCTTTGGAGAATTGTCCCGAAAGCATTACAACAGAAACATTTTAACCACCAAATTACTGGTATTATAGGTTTACAACAACAAGGGCACAATATTACTGGTATTATAGGTTTACAACAACAAGGGCACAATATTACTGGTATTATAGGTTTACAACAACAAGGGCACAATATTACTGGTATTATAGGTTTACAACAACAAGGGCACAATATTACTGGTATTATAGGTTTACAACAACAAGGGCACAATATGACAACACTTGTCCAGTCATTGTGTACTGGTTGGCAAGGGCACCCAACCACCCACCTGCACCTGCTGGATTCCACAGCGCCCCCCAACCACCACTGCCCTGCCACAACCTGCTCCCCGACGACCTACGTGACCGCACACCACAAGGGCCAAACATTCCATTAAGGCTCCACCATGAGAGGGTCCCTCCTGCAACGGACGGAGTTCCACATGGCCCCCCAATCTCCGTTGCCCTCCCTAGAAAACGAGCCCCAAATAAGGGAGTTACCCCAATGAAACAAGCGTTGCCCCCCCATAACTCCAGCAGATCCCCCCAGAGCTCCCCCCACACCTAAGAGGCAGCGCTTCGACCTGGGGTCGGATGTGACGTCACCCACGCATGCCGACTCAGGATTGACCAGCTCAACCGTCGCCCCCGCCAATCAGGAGAACCTGACGTCACCAACCAAGCCGCCCTCCGATTAGTTCTTTGAAGGGATCCAGAGACGAATCCTGAGGGCCCTGCCGCTGCTATCCCCCCTACACCCATCGCCGGAACAACAGGGGTCTATTTCACCTATTAGGATGGCGAAGTTCGCCCTTTTTCCATGTACACAATCTAACCCAAAGAATACCTAAAAACTATATAGGAGCTCAGAGTAAGTTAGGGAAGGTATCTCATCTCCCCTCCTGAATCTAAGTGCTTCCAAGCCTCAATAGGTGTTTCTTGGCTCTATCTCAGTATTGTATTGTTTGTAAGTAACTCTTACCTGCAACGGCTAATCCCAGCCAGGTAACCTTGTTAGTGTGCTAACTGGCCCTAACGCATATTCAACCAGGAGTATTGACTGATCTACTAGTATCTCTAACCAACCCTAACTGGAGATATATTGCTGTATTATAGTGACGCTTGTTATTATCCGAGGTCCGTCTGTCAGGCCCCCTTTAACGTAATCTTAATTAATCCAGTTTGCCTATTAAACCCTCACTCGCTACCTTCAACGTAATTATTCATCGATAGGTATATTATTACACGTTTGTCCGGCCACTAAGTCGCCAAACCGCTGCCTTACCTGTATGTGAAAAGCTCTGCCCTACATGCATATTATACTAGAATCAAACTAGCTATTCCCCACACCTTTTGAGCACTGTTAGGATTTCATTTGATCATCATTGCATCTCTGAGTACATATTTGTTATTGTCATGTCCTGTATTTATTTGAATTGTCTTATTGATGTCGTAAAGGTATTGTTGTCTGACTGTCTGTATATATATGCTACTTAAAGTATTGTTCACAGAAAACTGCTGTATATATGACTCAATTCACCTACCTATGCGTAATCAATAAATGTGTAGAACTAACTTGTGTCTGGTGATGGGCTGGTCTATCAGAGTGAGACCTGAGCGATCTCTGCCATACCCATAGCTTACTCTCACTGTTCCTTTTACTTATATATTTTCTAGATCTCGAGTGACGGCATCTCTTCCGTGGATTGACCTCCCAATCTACCAAGATTGGAAGCTAAAGCGTCACATTATTCCTTTGCCCCTCAACTTTCTCTTCATAATTGCTGAGGGGCACAGGGCCCTGGGTGGGGCTTTGGTTTCCCGGGCGTTTACGCACCCTCTCAGCCCCCCGCCATGGAGTGGCTTCGGTCACCCAGGCTTTATTGTGGTCGGCAGGGAGGGTTCTGTGGGGGCGCTCGTTTATGGCCTTGGCCTTACTCGGGGCCTTGGGGCTGTTCGGCCAGGCAGCTTGGGGAACAATAATAACATAATATATATAACTAACTTGTGTATTCTCTTAACATTTCTTCCTCGTAATACGGACCTTCCGTAACACACAGGTGTTGTATATGTCCATAGTTATTTGGACAGTTATTTCAATAGTTTTAGCTCTGCGACCTAAATCTGGGATATGTAATTTTTAAAGCCGTGTAGGTCCTTCATACCTTTAAAATGTATTGTAATACCTGCATACGGTGCCTCACTTGACTTGTGCGTGGAGGGTCTCGGGATCGCTCCTCAGCCAGGGTGTGTTTTAGTGACCTACGGGCGTGGCTTTCCATACCCTTAGATGCATTGGCGGACATTAGAGGTGCGGTATTCACTTATCAATGCATATATTATTTTAATACCGGTATATACTGTGTAACCACAGAGTAGATACAAGTAATAAATACACTGTTGTGTTAATCTTTTACTGAATATAGCAGCAGGATACTACTGTATATTGGATTATGGTTGCATTGTCCCACAAGTTGGTACTTCTCTCCTAATGCAAGTTAAACAATAATTTGCAAAACCAAGTGTTTAATTCCTCTAAGGTCTTCCACTTTTTCTGTAAGTTTTCTCTCATTCAACCTGTACCAAAGAAGGGTGACCTCTCTCAACCCTCCAACTATCGTTCATTGCTCTCATATCTTCCATCTCTTATGTTTTATAATCTATTCTTAATTCAAAACTTCGTAAGCATTTGTCTTCTCATTATTGTCTTTCAGATCGCCAGTATGGTTTATTTAAGGGGTGCTCTACTGGCGCTCCACCTTTCTTATCTAACCAACATTTGGTCATCCACTTTTTGGGACTTTGGTGAGACCTTTGCTATAACCTTAGACATATCCAATGCCTTTCATAGAGTCTGGCACAAATCCCTTGTTTGCAAACTACCATCCTTCGATTTCTATCCCTCCATCTGTGCCTTCATCTCTAATTTCCTTTCTGGATGTTCCATAGCTGTGGTTGTTGTTGGCCATCGCTCACTTTCTCATCCTATCGAGGCCCGTGTTCCTCAGGGTTCTGTACTATCACCAATTCTATTTCAATTAATGATCTTCTCAAATGTACCTGTATTCCTATCCACTTATATGCTGTTAACTCTACTTTACACTATTCAACTGGTTTTCCACATCATCCGACCATGCAATTACTCCAAAATTAATGTGATGAGGCCAGAGCACACCCATCTTATGAACTTTCAATTTCCCTGATTAGGGCAGACAAAATCTTGTTGTTGTTGTTGTTGTTGTTCCCTAAGCTGCCTGGCCGAACAGCCCCGAGTCCCTGAGGAAGGCCACGGCCACGATCGGGCTTTCCCCACAGAGCTCTCATTGAGTGTAGGTTGTGTTGTTGGCGTAAGTGGTTGTGTGAAATGCAGTCTTCTATGATGTGTTTAATGGTATGGGGTGCTGTGTTACATCCCGGGCAGGCGTCGACAACGGAGTCATCCAGTCTCTTCTGATAGCTCAGGAGAGCTGGATGGTGTCCGCATCTCAGCCTGGCCAGGTGGACTCTGTCCTCGCGAGGGAGGGAGGATTCGGAAGGATGGATTTCGGGAGGTCGTGCATGCAGCTGCGTGTTGTCTGTGAGTGAGTGGATGGATTGGCGAGAGATATGAGTATGGATGTGCTTCTGGAAGTTGGTTCGGGGTGGGCAGGGAGGGAGAGAGGACAATAATTGTGTGTGATACCGTGTGCTGGGTGTTGTTTTGATATTTCTTGGTGTCTGTGGGTGTGTTGCCATGTAGTTTAGTGGGTGGTCTTGGTTCGTGGAGGCTGCTGCCAGAAATTGAGTGCCTCTCATGTCCAGATGGTCTTTGACTTTGAGGATTTTGGTTTCTTGATGTAGATGATCTGTGGGTGCAGTAGCTGTGCAGCCTGTAATGATCTTCAGGGCTTTGTTTTTGAATCGTCTGTAAGGTCTTATGATGTGTTTCAGCTAGGTTAGAAGCCCAGGCTGGGCTTGCGTATTCCATTACTGATCTTATGTATTGTTTATATACTGTGGTGGTAGTTTCTTTGTTATTTCTTGTTATTTTCAATGCTTCCAATATACAATTTCTTCATTTTTCTACTCGTCACAATCTTCCGTATGACTATCCCTTACTCTTCAATGGCACACAAATCAACCCCTCATCTTCTCTCAATATTCTTGGTGTTTCTTTTCATTCTGACCTTTCTTGGACAGGCCATGTTACCACTCTTGCTTAAACAGCTTCCCAGAAGTGAGGTGTGCTCAACCAACCATCTCTGTGTTTGTTTTACCCCCGCACAGCTGTTTGCTCTGTGTGCCCATGGATCTAGTACTGTTTCACATATGTGGGGAGGTACCACCCATACCGCACTTATCGAAAGGACACAGTCAAAAGCATTTTGTCTCATCAACTCGCCTCCCCCCCCCCCCCCCCAATTAATTCGCTATAATTTATCTCTACATGCCACAATGTTGCATCTCCCTCACCCTCCTACCGCTATTATAATAATCAGTATTTTTCAAAGTGTTCTTAGCGCATATTACCTCTTCCCTTAAGGAGAGGAGGTGGCGTTCTTTTTTCAACTCATGCCCACCCATATTCTGTTCAACTTTATAACCCAAGGGTTAACCAAATGTCTCAGTCTTTCTTCCACTTGCCACATAAGCTCTGGAAATATCTCTCTTCTATGTTTCTCTCAACCTATGACAAAAACTGCTTCAAGTTCCGTGTGTCCAGACATTTTGACTAACATACCTTAAATTAGCCCCCCTCTGCGAGGGCTAGGAATCCCCCTCCCCTTGAAAATTTTACCTAATAAACGAGACAATGATAATGACGAGAGAACTCGTTCGTGGTCCCTTACCCCAAGAATTGTTTGAGCTCTGTCTCTAGTTGGCCACCCCCAGCTATGTGGTATGTGCCTGAGTATACTGTATAGATACGCACACATACACACACACACACACACACACACACACACACATGCCTGTGACGAGTGCCTCCCCCAGAGTTGAAAGAGTGACAGGGCCAAACTCAAGGAACGTTCGAGCCAAAATGCCTGGACACACAGAGTTTGAAGCAATTTAAGTCATAGGAATAGGGAAAGATGGATTCAGGGTGAGAGTTCGAGAGCTTAGCTGTTGAATAGAAGAAGGCTTGGGAGTATCGTTTCACTCTTGAGTTGGAGACTTGCACAGAGTAGGGGTGAGATTGTGTTGCAAGACGAGTACTAGGTACCCTACGTAGAGGAGGTGGTATACACTGGGAGAGCTCTGAGGAACACTGATTATTGTAGAAGCAATATAATAGCGAGAGAGATGCAACATTGCGGCAAAGAGAGAGAGATTGCAGAGTTGGTGAGTGGACAGAAGTTAATGATACGAAAGGCTTTCCTCTCTACTTTGTATAGAAGTGCAGTGTGAGAGAATCTTCCCCACACATGTGAGCAATACTCAATACAAGGACGCTCTGTGCCCCTGTACAAAGCAAGAAGCTGTGCAGGGGTAAAGAACCCCTTGAGGCGGTTGAGCACACCCAACTTCTGGAAGGCCGCCTTAGCAAGTGTGGTATCATGGTCCTTCCAAGAGAGAGCAGAATAAAAAGAGACACCAAGAGTACTAAGAGAAGATGAAGGATTGATTTTTGTATTGTTGAAGTATAAGGGATAAATAGTCCTCTGGGAGTTCACAACGGGTAGATAGATGGAGAAATTGGGTCTTGGAAAATTAAAGGCAACAATCTTTTATCTGCCCTAATTGGAAGTAGTAGCTAGATCAGAAGATAAGTGTTGTATGGATTCATTATTTTTTTTTATTTTTTTTTATTTTTTTTATTAAGGGATTGCTACCTGGGGCGTTCTGGAAAACTAATTGAATAGAGTAAGGTAGATTCGTCTGCATATGAATGGATAGGACTGGAGGTCTATCTATCTATCTATTGCCTGACGCCGTGGCCACGAACGAACCGCCCCCATGCACCTCTGTCCCCAGTTAGTCGACGCCCCTCCTCCCAACCAGCACCGCCTTCATCCATATACTTCCTCACTCCATCCTTCCACCTCTCCTTCGGTGCACCTCTCCCTCTCTGTCCTTCCACCTCGCTCTCGTATACCCTCTTAGTCATTCTCTCGCTTTCCATACGTTCCATATGGCCGAACCATCTCAAGTTGTTCCTTTTCACACTTTCCAGCACATCTACCTCCATACCACACCTCCTTCTTACTTCCTCATTCGTCTGTCTATTCCTCCATGTAACTCAGCACGTACTTCTCAAGTAACTAATTTCCACCGCTCTCACTCTTGGTCTGAGTCTCTTCCCAAACTGGACTGGAGGTGCAGTTGAGACAGAACCCTGAGGAACACTGGAGTTGATAGGATGAGGAAGTAAACGATGGCCGTCCACAACCGCAGGTATGGAATGGCCGGAAAGGAAGTTAGTGACAAAGGCACAGATAAAAGGATAGAAACAGAAGGAAGGTAGTTTAGGAATTAGAGATATAAAAAAGATCACCAGTAGAGAGACCCTTATGGAAGCCGTACTGGCGATCTGAGAGTAGATTATTAGAAGGTATTATATAATGCTTTAAACATTTGGAAGAAAGAATAGTTTTATAAACTTCCAGCAAGAAGGGAAGACGTTAAAGGAGAGACAGAGACAATAGAGTTTGCCTAGGCAGGGGGTCAGCACGTAGCCACGAGCACGTGCACGAGCCTCTTAAATTACACGCTCGCTATATTATCTCGCCAGGAAAAAAAAATCGACATCTAAATAACACGAACAGTCTTAATATTGAAAACAAATGTGACGAAAGGTCCTAAAATCGCCCAACAAATGGGACAGCCGTCTAAAAATCAGAAAACTAATGGGGCTAAACATGAGGAAGAAGGGGGACCAGGAAAACGGCCCATCCCCCCCTTAAGTATGGTATTATAGCTTACATGAGCAATCCGGTGCACAGGTTACATCCCTACAATTATAGCTTACATGAGCAATCCGGTGCACAGGTTACATCCCTTCAATTATAGCTTACATGAGCAATCCGGTGCACAGGTTACATCCCTTCAATTATAGCTTACATGAGCAATCCGGTGCACAGGTTACATCCCTACAATTATAGCTTACATGAGCAATCCGGTGCACAGGTTACATCCCTACAATTATAGCTTACATGAGCAATCCGGTGCACAGGTTACATCCCTACAATTATAGCTTACATGAGCAATCCGGTGCACAGGTTACATCCCTACAATTATAGCTTACATGAGCAATCCGGTGCACAGGTTACATCCCTACAATTATAGCTTACATGAGCAATCCGGTGCACAGGTTACATCCCTACAATTATAGCTTACATGAGCAATCCGGTGCACAGGTTACATCCCTACAATTATAGCTTACATGAGCAATCCGGTGCACAGGTTACATCCCTACAATTATAGCTTACATGAGCAATCCGGTGCACAGGTTACATCCCTACAATTATAGCTTACATGAGCAATCCGGTGCACAGGTTACATCCCTACAATTATAGCTTACATGAGCAATCCGGTGCACAGGTTACATCCCTACAATTATAGCTTACATGAGCAATCCGGTGCACAGGTTACATCCCTACAATTATAGCTTACATGAGCAATCCGGTGCACAGGTTACATCCCTACAATTATAGCTTACATGAGCAATCCGGTGCACAGGTTACATCCCTACAATTATAGCTTACATGAGCAATCCGGTGCACAGGTTACATCCCTACAATTATAGCTTACATGAGCAATCCGGTGCACAGGTTACATCCCTACAACTATAGCTTACATGAGCAATCCGGTGCACAGGTTACATCCCTACAATTATAGCTTACATGAGCAATCCGGTGCACAGGTTACATCCCTACAACTATAGCTTACATGAGCAATCCGGTGCACAGGTTACATCCCTACAACTATAGCTTACATGAGCAATCCGGTGCACAGGTTACATCCCTACAATTATAGCTTACATGAGCAATCCGGTGCACAGGTTACATCCCTACAACTATAGCTTACATGAGCAATCCGGTGCACAGGTTACATCCCTACAATTATAGCTTACATGAGCAATCCGGTGCACAGGTTACATCCCTACAACTATAGCTTACATGAGCAATCCGGTGCACAGGTTACATCCCTACAACTATAGCTTACATGAGCAATCCGGTGCACAGGTTACATCCCTACAATTATAGGTTACATGAGCAATCCGGTGCACAGGTTACATCCCTACAATTATAGCTTACATGAGCAATCCGGTGCACAGGTTACATCCCTACAATTATAGCTTACATGAGCAATCCGGTGCACAGGTTACATCCCTACAACTATAGCTTACATGAGCAATCCGGTGCACAGGTTACATCCCTACAATTATAGCGTACATGAGCAATCCGGTGCACAGGTTACATCCCTACAATTATAGCTTACATGAGCAATCCGGTGCACAGGTTACATCCCTTCAATTATAGCTTACATGAGCAATCCGGTGCACAGGTTACATCCCTACAATTATAGCTTACATGAGCAATCCGGTGCACAGGTTACATCCCTACAATTATAGCTTACATGAGCAATCCGGTGCACAGGTTACATCCCTACAACTATAGCTTACATGAGCAATCCGGTGCACAGGTTACATCCCTACAATTATAGCTTACATGAGCAATCCGGTGCACAGGTTACATCCCTACAACTATAGCTTACATGAGCAATCCGGTGCACAGGTTACATCCCTACAACTATAGCTTACATGAGCAATCCGGTGCACAGGTTACATCCCTACAACTATAGCTTACATGAGCAATCCGGTGCACAGGTTACATCCCTACAACTATAGCTTACATGAGCAATCTGGTGCACAGGTTACATCCCTACAACTATAGCTTACATGAGCAATCCGGTGCACAGGTTACATCCCTACAACTATAGCTTACATGAGCAATCCGGTGCACAGGTTACATCCCTACAACTATAGCTTACATGAGCAATCCGGTGCACAGGTTACATCCCTACAATTATAGCTTACATGAGCAATCCGGTGCACAGGTTACATCCCTACAATTATAGCTTACATGAGCAATCCGGTGCACAGGTTACATCCCTACAATTATAGCTTACATGAGCAATCCGGTGCACAGGTTACATCCCTACAATTATAGCTTACATGAGCAATCCGGTGCACAGGTTACATCCCTACAATTATAGCTTACATGAGCAATCCGGTGCACAGGTTACATCCCTACAATTATAGCTTACATGAGCAATCCGGTGCACAGGTTACATCCCTACAATTATAGCTTACATGAGCAATCCGGTGCACAGGTTACATCCCTACAATTATAGCTTACATGAGCAATCCGGTGCACAGGTTACATCCCTACAATTATAGCTTACATGAGCAATCCGGTGCACAGGTTACATCCCTACAATTATAGCTTACATGAGCAATCCGGTGCACAGGTTACATCCCTACAATTATAGCTTACATGAGCAATCCGGTGCACAGGTTACATCCCTACAATTATAGCTTACATGAGCAATCCGGTGCACAGGTTACATCCCTACAATTATAGCTTACATGAGCAATCCGGTGCACAGGTTACATCCCTACAATTATAGCTTACATGAGCAATCCGGTGCACAGGTTACATCCCTACAATTATAGCTTACATGAGCAATCCGGTGCACAGGTTACATCCCTACAATTATAGCTTACATGAGCAATCCGGTGCACAGGTTACATCCCTACAATTATAGCTTACATGAGCAATCCGGTGCACAGGTTACATCCCTACAGAGGCAATCCGTGGTTGCACAGGTTTACATCCCAATTATAGGGGGGTTACCCCTAATACTCATAGGGGGGGCTTACATGAGCAATCATCTGACTATGAGTATGAGCAATCCGGTGCACAGGTTACATCCCTACAATTATAGCTTACATGAGCAATCCGGTGCACAGGTTACATCCCTACAATTATGGCTTACATGAGCAATCCGGTGCACAGGTTACATCCCTACAATTATAGCTTACATGAGCAATCCGGTGCACAGGTTACATCCCTACAATTATAGCTTACATGAGCAATCCGGTGCACAGGTTACATCCCTACAATTATAGCTTACATGAGCAATCCGGTGCACAGGTTACATCCCTACAATTATAGCTTACATGAGCAATCCGGTGCACAGGTTACATCCCTACAATTATAGCTTACATGAGCAATCCGGTGCACAGGTTACATCCCTACAATTATAGCTTACATGAGCAATCCGGTGCACAGGTTACATCCCTACAATTATAGCTTACATGAGCAATCCGGTGCACAGGTTACATCCCTACAATTATAGCTTACATGAGCAATCCGGTGCACAGGTTACATCCCTACAATTATAGCTTACATGAGCAATCCGGTGCACAGGTTACATCCCTACAATTATAGCTTACATGAGCAATCCGGTGCACAGGTTACATCCCTACAATTATAGCTTACATGAGCAATCCGGTGCACAGGTTACATCCCTACAATTATAGCTTACATGAGCAATCCGGTGCACAGGTTACATCCCTACAATTATAGCTTACATGAGCAATCCGGTGCACAGGTTACATCCCTACAATTATAGCTTACATGAGCAATCCGGTGCACAGGTTACATCCCTACAATTATAGCTTACATGAGCAATCCGGTGCACAGGTTACATCCCTACAATTATAGCTTACATGAGCAATCCGGTGCACAGGTTACATCCCTACAATTATAGCTTACATGAGCAATCCGGTGCACAGGTTACATCCCTACAATTATAGCTTACATGAGCAATCCGGTGCACAGGTTACATCCCTACAATTATAGCTTACATGAGCAATCCGGTGCACAGGTTACATCCCTACAATTATAGCTTACATGAGCAATCCGGTGCACAGGTTACATCCCTACAATTATAGCTTACATGAGCAATCCGGTGCACAGGTTACATCCCTACAATTATAGCTTACATGAGCAATCCGGTGCACAGGTTACATCCCTACAATTATAGCTTACATGAGCAATCCGGTGCACAGGTTACATCCCTACAATTATAGCTTACATGAGCAATCCGGTGCACAGGTTACATCCCTACAATTATAGCTTACATGAGCAATCCGGTGCACAGGTTACATCCCTACAATTATAGCTTACATGAGCAATCCGGTGCACAGGTTACATCCCTACAATTATAGCTTACATGAGCAATCCGGTGCACAGGTTACATCCCTACAATTATAGCTTACATGAGCAATCCGGTGCACAGGTTACATCCCTACAATTATAGCTTACATGAGCAATCCGGTGCACAGGTTACATCCCTACAATTATAGCTTACATGAGCAATCCGGTGCACAGGTTACATCCCTACAATTATAGCTTACATGAGCAAGCAATCCGGTGCACAGGTTACATCCCTACAATTATAGCTTACATGAGCAATCCGGTGCACAGGTTACATCCCTACAATTATAGCTTACATGAGCAATCCGGTGCACAGATTACATCCCTACAATTATAGCTTACATGAGCAATCCGGTGCACAGGTTACATCCCTACAATTATAGCTTACATGAGCAATCCGGTGCACAGGTTACATCCCTACAATTATAGCTTACATGAGCAATCCGGTGCACAGGTTACATCCCTACAATTTGATTTCATTGATACGCCCATAATATATCTTTATTAATTTCACTCCAACACCAAACACCTCCCAATGAAAGTAATGAAAGTATATGATCCACCGGGATTCGAACCTGGGTACCACACAGATTTTAAACACTCTAACCATTACACCATCAAGACAGCTAAGGTAAATTGCACACACATTAACTGTGTAATAGTTGTAATTGTTTGTGGTTTTATCTACATTATTTGTCATTCCCCATGAACCAAAATAATAATTTAATTTTAAATATTCAAATTATAGTATATTAGTTACTAATTGAATAGTAAACTATATTCACTACTCGATTGAGATGGATATATTTACATTAATGTATACAAAATAAGTTCAGAAATAGCTATGAGAACCTGAACCCGACAAGATCGATGGAAACCTATTAGGGATAACTCTCTCTCTCTCTCTCTCTCTCTCTCTCTCTCTCTCTCTCTCTCTCTCTCTCTCTGTATATGTATAGTAAACCTGACACAAAGAAAATTTGTCCTCAAACTTTCACTAACAACTTTACCTTGGATGACTTCGGTGTTAATCTTCCCTCTCCACCCATGTGTCCCTTACTTGCGTCTAATTTCCCCGTTCTTAACATTTATCCTCCATTACAAACCCTAATGTACTTGAATACATTAATGAAAGCATATGGTCTTCCCGGGATTCAAACTCTGGACATCACACCCAGAACATAAGCACCTAAACCACTACATCACCAACTTTTAGACCTCACTGGACCTTATGGTATCCTCCTGTGTCACTAAAAATATGTGTTTTCATGCTGACTCCCTCTAGGGAAACATGTCCGTCTCTGTCTTGCCTCTAATATCTTTCCTTCTTGCTGGAAGTTTGCACTCATTAAAGGGGTAATGGCTGTATTTTTTTGGTCTATTATTTAATGTATTCATGCATTAGTTAGTTTCCTCGCTAGACCTCCATCAAGCTTAGAAAAACACCCCATAGATCCCCCTTCAAGATAGATTTGTACTTTTTTCGGTAGAGCAATGTCCCACGGTTTCACTTAAAATTACAGACACGCTGTTGCTCACCATTAACAAATCGATAACTAAATGGCACGAAAAGTCTTAAAATTGACAATGAAATGGGACGAAATATATTGAAATCATCATACAAATGGGCCAAACGTCTTAAAATCTTAAAACTATGGGGCTAAACACTAGGGAGAAAGGGGTTCAGAAAAACGACTCATCTCCCCTTGAACCTGTCCCAAAGAAGGTTGGCTGCACTCATACTACCAACTATAGTCCAATTGCTCTCATTTCTTGTATCTCTTAAGTTTTTTAAGGGGATAGTGGTTATTTTGGGGGGTCTATATATTTATATATTAATATATTTTTTAGTTTCCTCCCTAGACCTCCATCAAACTTACAAAATCATCCATTAGATTCCCCTACAAGAATATTTTGTACATTTTTCGGTAGAAGAATGTCACGACCGAAGGCCATTTCCTTCAAAATCACAGGCATGCTATCGCTCCCCAGGAAACAAAATTGAATCTAAATATTGACAAATAAATTGGGCAAAAAGTATTACAATCGACAAACTAATGGGGCAAACGTCTTAAAATCTCAAAACTAATGGAGTTAAACATGAGGGAGAAGGTGGACTAGAAAAACGACCCATCTCACCTTAACCAAAAAATGGTGACCGTCCTCAATAGATAATTTTGTGGTGCACTGCGACCTTTTTCAATAGATCCAGAGCATAACAAAAAAACATTAAAATACACGAGTGGCTCTCAAAACAAAGCAATTTGTGATTAGGTGAGAGAATTCCCCTCCATTACTTTCTACCACTCCTACATATGTGCCCTCCCCTCCCCAACCATTCCCCTCCTATTCCCCCCTCCTCTATAATCAGCTATTTTTTCACTTATTCACCATTTTATCGGGTAATTTTTGGCGTTAATTTCCCTCACGCGGTCTCTTTAGCACGGGCGAGGCAGCTAGAGAACCTGGCAACAGAGAGACGTCTAGTGAAAGGCTTCAGTGTCGCTCTACAGCTCGGGGAGGGAGCATATACACCGCCCCGGCTCTCCCCTCATGATACGGCCAGGCGGCAATAACACGTCTTTTTCATCCCCCACAATCCCTCCCACAATGAGGGAGACTAAAGGCATAACTGCCTGCAGTGAGTGCCTCCCCCAGAGCTGAAAGAGTGACAGGGCCAAAATCAAGGGACATTCGAGCTGAAATGCCTGGACACACAGAGTTTGACGCAATTTAAGTCATAGGAATAGGGAAAGATGGATTCAGGGAGAGAGTTCCAGAGCTCACCAGTTGAATAGAAGAAAGTCTGAGAATAGCGTTTCACTCTTGGGTTGGAGAGTTGCACAGAGTAGGGGTGGGATTATGTTGCAAGGCGGGTACTACGTACCCTACGTAGAGGAGGTGGTATACACTGAGAAAGCTCCGAGGAACACTGATTATTGTAGTAGCGATAGAATAGCGAGAGAGATGCAACATTGCGGCAAAGAGAGAGGGATTGCAGAGAGTTGGTGATTGGACGGGAGTTAATGATACAAAGGCTTTCTTTTCTACTTTGTCTAGGAGTGCGGTGTGAGAGGATCCTCCCCATACATGTGAACAATACTCAATACAAGGATGCACTGTGCCCATGTACAGAGCAAGAAGCTGCACAGAGGTAAAGAACCCATTGAGGCGGTTGAGCACACCCAGCTTCTGGGAGGCTGCCTTAGCAAAACTGGTAATATGGTCCTTCCAAATGAGAGCAGAAGAAAGAGAGACACCGAGAACATTGAGAGAAGATGAAGGGTTGATTTTTGTATTGTTGAAGAATAAGGGATAGTCCTCTGGAGGTTCCTGACGGGTAGTAAGATGGCTAAATTGAGTCTTGGAAGCATTAAATTCAACAAGGTTTTCTCTACCCCAATTGGAAATAGTAGCTTGATCAGAAGATAAGTGTTTTATGGCTTCATTACTTTTGCTTTTGAGGGACTGCTGGCTGGGGCATTCTGGAAAACTAATTGAGTAGTGTAAGGTAGAGTCGTCTGCATATGAATGGATGGGACTGGATGTACAGTTGAGAAGATCATTTATGAAAATTAGAAAGAGAATAGGAGATAGGATATAGCCATGAGGAACACCGGAGTGGATAGGATGAGAAAATGAGCGATGGCCGTCCACAACCACAGCTATGGAACGGCCGGAAGGAAATAAGAGACAAAGGCACAGATGGAGGGACAGAAACCGAAGGAGGGCAGTTTGGATATTCAAGATTTGTGCCAGACTCTATCGAAGGCCTTCGATATGTCTAGTGCAACAGAAAAAGTCTCACCGAAGTCCAGAAAGTAGGATGACCAAGCGTTAGAAAGATATGAAAGAAAATCACCAGTAGAGCGACCCTTAACCTCTCCGCTGCATACCCCCTATAGTATACAGGCACCCCTGTGCGGAGGTATAACGATTTGGGCGACCGTTGCAAATATCAATGAAAATTACATCAACGTGTAGGGACTGTTCGTGCGCATCGAGCCATATATATTTGACCCCACAAAAAATTTCTGGGGGTGGGGGGACGGTCCGTAGTTGAAGAAAGTGAAGCGAATGGCATCGCGCGGCCAGATTGTCATCGGGCGGCAAGATATCCCGGGTGAATATTCGCGCGCCCAGGGTGTAGAATGAGAGGGAGGAGACGGAGGGTTAGGGCGTAATCTCGCATATGTATCCTATTTTGAGCACTTTTATGCTATGTAGAGTATGTGTACATATATGTACAGTTCCGGACAGATCAAACAGCAACACCCCGTCCACCAGCTGTGTGGTGTGGGGCTCTGCGGATTTGGTAACACTGGCAGGAGGTGGGAGGGATGTGGGTGGATGATGAGGGGAGGGATGTGGGGGGTTTAGGGGGGAGTGTGGGAGGGTGAAGAGGCAGTAATCTTGGTATGGCTGGTGGGAGGGGGCAAACGAGTGACGGGGTAGGGGAGAACAGAGTGACAAGCAAATTTTCCTATAGAACAAGCTACTCCCACAGGATTTTAAACTGCACACACCTACAATATCACTGTATGCTACATTTATCACATTTAACAGTCTGCTCTCCCCTACCCTGTCACTTGTTTGCCCCCTCCCACCAGCCACACCATGATTGCTGCCTCTTCACCCTCCCAATTCCCCCCTAAACCCCCCACATACCTCCCCTCGTCACCCACCCATCCACATCCCTCCCACCTCCTGCCAGTGTTACCAAATCCGCAGAGCCCCTCACCACATTGCGGGTGGACGAGGTGTTGCTGTTTCATCTGTCCGGGACTATACGTATGTGTACGTATGTAGGCCACCCATATACCAAGGAATATGCCGCATATAGACCAAATATGCGACATATAAGCTAGTTATGAGAGAGATTAGAGGCGGGAACTGAGGTGAGAGAGTTTACGCGGGAGACAAGCGCTTGTGTACATATATGTACGTATGTGTACGTATGTAGGCTACCCATATACCAAGGAATATGCCGCATATAGACCAAATATGCGACATATAAGCGAATTATGAGAGAGTTTAGAGGCGGGAACTGAGGTGAGAGAGTTTATGCGGGAGACAAGTGCTTGTGTACCGCTTGAGTGAGTGCGGTTTTAGCATGTGGCGGGGTGGTATCGAGAGTTGCCAAGTTGTACAGGGTCTGTTGGCTGTAATATCACGTATATATCGTATTTTCAGCACTGTCATGCTATATATAAAGTATGTGTACATATGTAGGCCACCCATATACCAAGGAATATGCCGCATATAGACCAAATATGCGACATATAAGCGAATTATGAGAGTTTACAGGCGGGAACAGAGGTTATGGGAGAGGGTGGGAGGGAGGGAAGGAGGGAAGTTGTGTCTGTGAGTCGCGAGTCGCTGGCAAGCCAAGGTCAGCCAGCTGTATGTGCAATTATTGTTGTCCCTGTCGCCGTTGTCGCCTTGCCCTTCGTCCCTTTCGTCTCTTTGGCAGGGCCAGGTGCAGGGGCAGAAGGGCCGGCAGAGGCAGCAGGTGCGGCTGGTGGTGGTGGTGGTGATGGCAAGGTGGTAGTGGCAGAGGTAAAAGTTTTTTTACCCATGCCCTTCCCTGTCTTCCCAGTGGCCCCCGCAGGTCCTGCAGCCCAAGGGCGGCCTCCTGCATCGGTGGTAGTGGTGGCAGTGGTGGTGGTAGTGGTGGTAGCAGTTGCCTGGGTGGTGGTGGCAGTGTCCCAGAAAGACAATGACTCTGTGCACTGCCCTTGCTTGCATGTGTTTTACGTGCTTTACGTGCAGGTTCCTCGTCCTCGGACCTACTCGTGCCGTAGTAATGGTAGCTAGGGTCTTTGGCAGCCACTCTCTGCCTTCCACGGCCGCTGACACCACCAGAAGGAGGGCTGGTTGTGTCATCAGGGTGAGAGCGTGATGATGGTGTAGGCTCCAATGCGTGTGTACGTGCGTGCATGTGTACCGCTTGACTGTGTGCGGGCCGAGTGTCTGGGGTGGTGGTATCGAGAGGTGCCAAGTCGTACTACACTTGCACCAATTTGTAGCGGCCTGGCTGTAAGACCGCGGTTTTGGTATGCGTTCAAAAACTGGGATTATATAAGGGGTTCCGCAGCGCAGCGGTAAAACTCTTATTAGTGTTTCAGCACTTGCCGGGTTAAGGAAGCCATACTGGCGATCTGAGAGCAGATTATGAGAAGAGAAATGGTTAAGAAAATTGGAAGCAAGAATATTTTCAAAATCTTTAGAGATACAAGAGATGAGAGCAACTGGACAATAGTTGGAGGGTTGAGAGCAGTCACCCTTCTTTGGGATAGGTTGAATGAGAGCAAACTTCCAGCAAGAAGGGAAGACGTTAGAAAAGAGACAGAGACGAAAGAGTTTGCCTAGGCAGGGGGTCAGCACGGAAGCACAGTTTTTGAGTACAACAGGAGGAACACCGTCCGGACCGTACGCCTTCTTAGTATTAAGCCCAGAGAGGGTAGAAAGTACATCTTTAGAAAAGATTAGGATATTAGGCATAAGTAGGATAGAGGGGGGTGGAGAGGGAGGAATAAACCCGGAATAATCCAAGGTAGAGTTTCTAGCAAAAGTTTGAGTGAAGAGTTCTGCTTTGTCAGAGGAAGAAGTGATGGTTGTGCCATCAGAGTGGAAAAGGGGAGGGAAAGACGAGGAAGAAAAATTGTTGGAGAGGTGTTTGGCTAGATTCCAGAAAGCTTGGGAAGAGCTAGAGTTGGATAGTTCAGTGCATTTATTATTGATGAAAGAGTGCTTCAAAAGTCGAAGAACAGATTTGGCTGATTCCGGGCAGAAACATTGGAAGAATGAGATTCTTGAGTTTTAATGTGTCGGTACCGTTTGAATGCTTCCTCCTTGATGTGGACAGCAGTAGAACAAGCAGTAGAACAAGCTATTCCCACTTCTTGTATTGCTCTTAAATGGTCATATCTTCATATTAAAAGCAAAATAGGCACATATGGATAAGTAATTATTATATATATAGTACTATGACGATTTTCGTCAGAATAGAACCAAATACCTTCGCTTGATGGGAGGGTTTGAACTACTATAGTTTTGTAGTTTACGAGTTAAGTATTTTAATCTATGCTGAATTCAATATTTCTTCCCTTAATATATATTCAAATTGCCAGTATGGTTTCCAGATTTTTCTTTGTAATACAAATGGTATCTTGGCGATTTTGGTTTCCAAGTTTTCTACCACCAAACGTAACTTGAATGGCCTACCCGCTATGCATCCTCAGTTCTTGTTTAACGGGGAAGGTGTTATTTATTGGTGATTTATGTCTGTTTATTGTTTTTTTAGTTTCCTCCCATGGCCTCCATCAAAATTATATTAAACATCTCCAAAATCCACCTTCTAGATATATTTGTACATTTTTGGTAGAAAATTTCCCGGCCGAAGGCCAGTTTCTCCTATCATACAGGCTCGCTATCACTCGTCAGTTAAAAATCGACAGTTAAAAAACGACACGTGAATGGCACGAAAGGTCCTAATATTGACAAAGAAATAGGGCGAAAGTTCTTAAAATCGTCTAACTAATGGAGCAAACATCTCAAAATCTCAAAATAACCCGGGAAATGCACCGAGACTCTTAAGAGGTTTTACTGGGCAAAGGCGCCGGGACTTTAGGAAGGTTAAGCATAAAAAATGCCTTTCAAACCACCCACTGGCACTCAAAACAAAGCAATAAGTGACTAAGTGAGATAATTCTCCTCCATACCTCCTATCACTTCTCCACACATGTCCAAACCCCCCCTTCCCCTCCTTTCCTCCCCCTCAATTATCATCTATTTTTCCCCTTATTTCCCCTTTTATCGGTTAATTTTTGGCGCAAATCTCCTACCCACGGTCTCAGGGTCACTGGGGAGGCAGTTAGAGATCCTAGCAACAGAGAGACTTCACTTGCAAGACGTCATTATTGATCGGGAAGTGAGAGAGAGAAGGTATACATCGCGCCGGCTCTCCCCTCCTGATTCGATCGGTCGGCAATAATACGTCTTTTTCACCCCCAAATACTATTCCCACTTGTTTTATTGCTGTTACATGTTAATATCTTCATAATAAACGTAAAATAGGTGCATATGAATAAGTAATAACGATATTTATGGTAAAAATATGATTTTCGTCGGGAATGAACCAAAATACCTTCGCTTGGCGGGAAGGTTTGAACTACCATAGCTTCGCCGTTTAAAGGTTAATGGGTATAAGGATGAGGGAAAAGGGGGACCAGAAACCCCCTCCCCCCCTTAAACCCGAGTTAGTGTGTGTGCCTCCCGCCCATGACGTCTTAACTCTCATTACTGTTAACTTGTTACCAGCGACATGTTTTTCGTTATATTCTGGCAACTACAAGACAAATTTAACCAGTTTAAGAAGGATCTCTAGCAAATATACGGCTTTGATTTATCTCAATCAACCCTTTTAATTACCACAGATCCTTCCTAAGCTGCATAAAGTCATCTAAATATAGCTATACTAAAATATAGCAGACGTCGCTGGTACAGAATGGGTTAACTTGCTACCTCTCGCCTTCCATGCCCCTGTCTTCATTACCGTCACCTCAGCTCAGCCAGTCAGTGTTACCAAATCAAAGCCGCTAGATAGTAAAGAAAAGCAGAACATCGCTAGAAATAATATCCCACTCTCTAGATTCTAGAACAGCACTCTTAATGGGCTCAAATCTCCAAATACACGCTAGAATAATACCTCTCTCTCTCTTGAATATCACTCTTAAATTACTCAAATCTCCAGAATATCGCTAGAACTAATGTCGCTAGATATAAAAATTTGCCTCCAAATCGAAGTAAATACCTCTAGATCTAAAGAGAAAATAGCTAAATAGATCAAAGTAAGTACCTCTTGATCTAGCGGGAAATTAACTAAATAGATCAAATTAAATACCTCCAGATCCAGCGGGAAAGTAGCTAAATTGGCAGCACTACCGGCCACCAGCATAAATAGCCAGTTTCACACGAACAATTTTTTTCAGGCAATTACCGATGAACAAACTTGTTTTCGTCATATTTTGAGATTCTTTCACATTGGATTCAGGTACCAGACTTCAAGTAGATTATGTTAGGGGGCTGAAATATGATACGGTTTGCTTTTTGAAGCTGTCGGACTAAAATTGCTCGTAGAAATTGACGGAAAAATCAATCGTGTGACACTGCCTTAATGGGTGAGGTGGGAGGGAAATGGCGAGAGGCCCTCAGAGCTAGTTTACAAAAGTTGGCAGCCCCTTTTTGTTTCGCTGAACTCGGCATCCAGGCTAAGTTATCCCATCAGGAGCGGCCGTGTGGAGGTTATGAGGTGGACGAAGGGTTAAGGGGACGGTTTTAGTGTGTTCCCTAAGCCTCCATCAACCAGGAGGTTTTTAGTTTGTTCCCTAGGCCTCCATCAAGCTTAAAGAAATACCGCCAATAACCCCCCTCGGGATATATTTGAACATTTTTCGGTAGAAAAGTTTCCCGGCCAAAGGCCGGTTCCTCCTTAAATAGAGTCTCGTTAACAGTCGCCAGGAACAAATCGACACATGAATGGCACGAAAGGTCTTAACTTTGACAGAAATGGTGCGAAAGATCTTAAAATAGCCAAACTAATGGGGCGAGTGTCTTAAAGTCTCACAACTAACGGGGCTAAACATGAGAGAGAAGGGGGTCCAGAAAAAAAAAAGCTTAAGTGAAAATCTCCCCTTAAGGGTTGAGAGGGTCTGGTATTCAAGGGGCCAATGCTAGGGTTGGGGCCTGGGGTTATAAGAGATCTTATTGATCGTTGTTTTTTCTGGACTCCCTTCTCCCTCATGTTTATCCCCATTAGTTTTGAAATTGCTATACGTTTTTTTTTTTTTTTTTTTTTTTTTTTTTTTTGTTGAAACACATCTATAGTGGGTACAACCAATTACAAAAATGTATTCTCACTTGGTGCCCAGCTAAAAAAACAAATAAAAAAACAATGCAATGATACAAAGTGTTCATTCATTCATACTTTGGCTAACACTCACACATAAAACTACATTCAGGATATTTACTTATTTAAAATATATTTTCTAGTTCTTTGCTTAAAATTAGATACACTACATGACGACTTTACACTTGGTGGTAAGCTATTATATAATGTTGGTCCAATATACTGAAAGGATTCTTTAAATTTGTCTACTCTTGATGTAGGAACATACAACATACTAGAAACACTTCTATTTTCTCTATCAGTGTGATCTTGAACATAATCTATTTGATCAACTAAATATGCGGGAGCAATACTGTTTACACATTTGTACATTTGTATAGGCATAAAATAATCCCTACGTTGCATTACATTCATTATACCTAAATAATCCCTACGTTGCATTACATTCATTATACCTAAATAATCCCTACGTTGCATTACATTCATTATACCTAAATAATCCCTACGTTGCATTACATTCATTATACCTAAATAATCCCTACGTTGCATTACATTCATTATACCTAAATAATCCCTACGTTGCATTACATTCATTATTCCTAAATAATCCCTACGTTGCATTACATTCATTATACCTAAATAATCCCTACGTTGCATTACATTCATTATACCTAAATTAGTCAACAAAGAAGATGGGCTGACATCGAAATTATAGTTTTTAGAGATGAGCTTTGTAATTCTATTTTGTAATTTTTGAATTTTCATTATATGTTTTTTTGGAGCATAAACCCAAATCTATATGTGGTTGGATAATAGTATTATAAACACGTACCATATCATTTCTATCTAGTTGATGTCTAAGTCTATACAATACATGAATACCATAACCGATTTTACTACAAACATTGGATATTTGTTTTTCACAGTTAATACTTTCAGTGATTGTTATATATCATTGTTATATCATGTACATAAGGAAGAACTGAATTGTTCATATTGATGTGGAGGGAGTAATGTTTAGTCTTATTAGAAACTAATATCCTACATGACTTATTTACATTAGCAGACAACCTATTGCGTTCAAACCATTCATTCATATTATTCATATCGGTTTGCAATTAATTTGCCACTTCAAACACAGATTCATTGATAGTATAAACTACAGTATCATTAGCAAACAAGTTACATTGACATTAGTGAGACAGGTTGGTAAATCTTTGATAAATATCAAAAATAATATCGGACCCAGTATTGAGCCGTGTGGTACACCAAATAGAATATCAGTTACGTTTGATAGTGAAATATGTAGTTTAACTCTGTTTTCTTCCCGACAAATAACTAAAACAAAACACAATTTTAAACAATTTCCATGTATACCATATTTTTCTAACTTTACAAGAAAAGTGTTATGGTCGACAGTATAATTTTTTATTTTGTTTGCAAATCCAGGAAACAGAGTCCTTTTATACAATTTTGATTTATACAATCCAGTAAATCTGAGACTATGTTACAAAGAGAGGATTGGGTTGAATGATTGTCTAGATACACTGATTGGACAGGAGTAATAACATTATATCTTAATAAATAATCCTTTAGTTGGTAATGAATGGACTTTTCAAAAATATTAGCTACATGGCTTATAAGAGTTATCGGTCTGTAATTAATACAATCGTCTCTAGAACCTTTGTTTTTTTGTATAAAGGTGATACCCTGGCTAATTTCCAGTCTCCAAGAAGTTCACAAACATGAATAGGCTAGACAAATGTATAAGATAACATACACCTTTACTAATGAAATGGGATCCGATTTTTATAAGTTTGGCATCGATATTTAATACATCTAGACTGGACCCTGCCTTCAACAGGTCCAATTGGTTTCTTACTAAATGTTCATCGATATTTTCTAAGTTTAAGCTATGAATACTCTCACCTAGTTCTAATTCATGATTTGTGTTTGGCAGTTTATCAGATAGATTCTTCCCAGCATTAGCGAAGAAGTCATTAAAAACATCAGCATTAAGACTTTCAGAATGTATATAATCTTGACTTTTTGTATTTAAGATATTATTTATAGATTTCCACATATCACGATGTTTGTTATTAGTGTGTTCTACAGTATACTAACTGCTATAATATATTTGTTTAAAGTTTTCTATCATTCTAACTACTTCAATTTGTTTTTGCTTGTATCTTGCCCAGTAATCATTGCATTTAAGTTTTACGGCTTTCTTATGGAGGAAGTCTCTTTCTTAAATAGCTGTTAATATATCGTTTGTCATCCATGGGGTTTTACGGGATTTAACTTTAACTTGTTTTAAAGGGGCTTGACGTGAACTAACAATTTCTAGTTTGTTTCCATAGTTTCCATACATTCTCTATATCCGTGATATCCTTAAAATCTATTCTAGGAAAATGTTCATATTTTGTTCTTAAATCATCTAGGAAGTAGTCAGTATTAAATGGCATAATCACGAATAGTAATTAATTGAGAGGGTTCTTTGGTATATTGCAGTAAGAACAGTATAAGGCATATAATGATCACTAAGGGATATTTTAAGTACACCTGTATGAGAGTGATATTGGGGCATGGTTGAGACGATAACATCAATCAGAGTAGAGGACTGAGGTGTTACACGAGTTGGTTATGATACTAATTGATTAAAAACAAACATTTCACTTAAGTAACGTATATATATTATTATTTGGTGTGAGACAGTTATAGTTCATGTCACCAACTAATATACATTCTTGATCTATAATCAATTGTTCCAAGGCATTTGATATACTATCACGATAATCCTGATTTGCGCTTGGTGGTCTATATATTGTTCCTAATAAGATACATCTTTTATTGGATCTTTTAACTGTTAAGAATAAACCTTCAATGCCATGTTGAGTGATAACATTATGTTGGTGAATATCATAAAATCTATGTTGACGAATGTAAAACCCTACTCCGCCTCCATGACGGGAACCTCGGTCATTTCTCTCATATGCATAACCATCTATATTAAGGAGGGACGTAGGGATGGAGCAATCAAGGAATGTTTCATTTACAGCTAAAATGTCAAAGACTTGAGAATTCAATTAACATCGGAGTTGATCTATTTTATCTAGGAGGCTGCATACATTCAGTAATCCTATCTTCAAACCATAATATTGTTTTACATTTTCTAAGCTGCTTCTTTCTCCCCGCCTTGACGATTTTAAGACCTTTCACCCAAATGCTTTGTCAAAATTAGGATCTTTCGTGCCATTTAGGGGTCGATTTTTGTCTGGCGAGTGATTGATTGCAAACCTGTATTTTTTTAAGGAAACGGCCTTCGGCCCGCAATTTGTTTCTACCGAAAAGTGTACAAATTTATCTCGCAGGGGGGGGGGGGGGGGGGGGGGAGTCTAGGTGCTGTTTATTTAATATTGATAGAGGTCTAGCGAGGAAGTTAAAATACAATATATAAATGAATAGACCAAAATATATACCCTACCCCTTCAACGATAAACTTGACGACAACTAATGATCTCTCACTTTAACAACATCACAACACCGCTGGCGCCACAGTCACTACATTAAGGTCGTTGCACACTGACACGACAGCCCCTTCAAGACTGGCACCAACACCCACGACGCATACAAATCCTGTGTCTTGCCGAATTTACTAGAGATCGCGGCGAAAATGGCTGGCATCGTTAGAGTTGTATCTTTACCGTATCTCTTCCGCACGACTTGATAAGACTCTAGCGATGCCAATACAGTGGAGAAACGAATGCTACGAAGAAGATAGGAAAAGTCGTGCAAAGGGTACACGACTAGTCCACGGAAAAGATACGACCCAAAAGACTGCGATACAAAAGACTGTCGAATTGTATCGACGCCGTATCAACGCCTTGAGACGTGCAACCGGATTGAGGCTAGCCGCGCGGTTGCCAACTCGACCGTTGCCAATTTTCCGCACGAATGTAGGCAAAAAAGAGACCGGAAAAAAAGGAACAGGAAAAAGTGGCATATTCTTTGGGGTAGGAAAAAATGGCATATAATGAAAATCTATCAAAATATTTAATTAGCTAACTTTATTATCCAGGATTTATTCCAAAATGATTTATTATTCAAGAATTATATAATTTGAATATATTTGTTATATACTGTATATTGTACTTCTATATTTTGCTTTAATTACACTATATTTCTATTTAACCTAACCTGAGCTAATGTGAAACCTCACTTGGACTATGCTGTTCAGTGTTGGTGTCCTTATTATAGAATGGATATTGACTCTCTGGAGGCAGTCCAACGAAGAATGATGCAAATGATCCACATTATTAGAAATTTATCATATGAGGAGAGGCTGATAACCCTTGGCTTGCATTCATTAGAAAGACGAAGATGTATAGGAGATATGATATAGGTGTTCAAGTGGATGAACAGTATCAGCAAGGGAGATATAAATAAGGTATTAAGGCTTAATAACGGCGAGATAACCCGTTCAAATGGCTTCAAATTGGATAAGTTTTGCTTTAGAAAAGATATAAGTAAGCACTGGTTTGGGAACAGAGTTGTGGAAGTGTGTGGTTAGCTCAGGAATGGTAGAACATTTCAAGTGCAAACTTGATAGTCATATGAATTATATGGGTTGGGTGTGAATGGGATCTGCCTCGTGTGGGCCGGTCGGCCTTATGCAAAATTCCGGTTTCTTAAGTTCTAATCTAACCTAACCTAACCTAACCTATGGTGAGTACACTACCAGATATATATATAATTATATTATGCAATATTGCATAATGCATCGAAACATTTTATTGATCCATTACTTCTTTATAC
>JBAKBP010017322.1:0-49209 GCA_037953745.1 Lithodes maja
CACTACTCTGGCTATGCATGATGTTGACGTGGGGGACCATCTACCCTTTAAGTCAATCCCGTACCGTGTGCCCCCCATAAAACTACCAGCTCTGAGGGATGAGTTGGAGTATATGCTCGGTAGAGGGTTGATAGAGAAAGGCACAGTTAAGTGGACTTCCCCCGTAACACTGCAGCCTAAGCCAGATGGCAAGGTACGCTTTTGTATTGATTTCCGTAGGTTAAACGGTTTGACTCCAACTAACCCATATCCTCTTCCGCAGGTTGATGATAGTGTTGACAAAATTGGTAATGCTCGTTTTTTGTCTAAAGTAGATTTAGTAAAAGGTTACTGGCAAGTACCTTTGTCCGAGCGTGCTAAAGAGGTATGTGGTTTTGTTGTGGACGGGAGTACCTACCGGTGCAATGTTATGCCTTACGGACTTAAGAATGCACCAGCAACGTTTCAGAACCTGATGAATGAAATTGTAAAGGACATTCCAAATTGCACCGTATATTTGGACGATGTAATCATTTATGATGACGACTTTGAGAGCCATTGTGAGCACCTTGAGACCTTGTTCCGGAAACTTAGTGAAGCAGGTCTGGTAGTAAATTTGGCAAAGTGTGACTTCGTAAAAGCCACTGTGCAGTACCTTGGGTTTGTAGTGGGAAGGGGACAGGTGTGCCCTCCTCAGAACAAGGTACAGGCTATCAATAAATTTCCGCACCCAACAACCAAGAAGCAGATTATGAGATTCTTGGGTATGATAGGCTACTACAGACGCTTCATAAAAGGTTACTCAACGGTGTTGGCACCTCTCACAGATTTGTTATCTAAAGACAAAAAGTTTTTGTGGGCACCTGAGTGTGAAAAGGCTTTCACTTTGGTGAAACATTTGCTATGTACTCACCTGATACTCAGGGCCCCAGACTTTAACAGGCCTTTTCAGCTGGCAACAGATGCTAGTGGTGTAGGGGCTGGTGCCGTCTTGCTACAGACAGACAATGAAGGTGTGGAACACCCAGTAAGTTTCTTTTCTAAGAAGTTCAATGCTGCACAAAAGAACTATTCTACAATAGAAAAGGAATTACTGGCGATGGTGCTGTCACTCAGGCACTTCGAGGTGTATGTTTCAGCCTATGGCCCAGTCGTGGTTATCTACACTGATCATCACCCTTTGAGATTCCTGAATCAATTTCACAATCGCAATATGAGACTGACCAGGTGGTCTTTGATGTTGCAGGAGTATAACCTGGACATCCGTCATATTGCTGGATGTGACAATGTGATCGCGGATTGTTTATCAAGGGTGGATGATCAGTCGTAGGCTATCACAGGTGTGTGGGTTTGAGTGGAGGAAAATAGGCTGCCCTTATAGTGCAGCCGGGAAAATCGTATAAGTTTGTCATAGCCTATAGAGTTTGAGTAGTCCACGAACTATCAAACGGCTGAGCTGCTGTAAGCTCGCTCTGGGAGAATTATATTGTGTCTTTTTGCTGTTGTTGGGAGGAATTATAAAATGTGATTTTTTTTTTAATAATAAGATGTGTTTTGGTGATAAACTCAGCTTTGTTTTAGTGCCATGCGGTCGCTGGGTGTGAGGGGCTTGATGGGGTTCTGTGTTTGTCAGATTTTAGCTCAGGGTTGAGCGAGTAAAATCTTGGGGGAGGTGTGACGCATGTCCACATGTGAGCATGCTGTACAGAACGCCTAGTCATGCCCCACTCTTGCTAGGATTGTCAGGGCAGGAACTTTGGCTGTAGTCTATGTAGAGTTTCCTAACTTAGTTCATGTGAGCCGTTGTACTATAAGTATTATGAATATGTATTTTGTTTTCATCTGAGTCAACGAGTTCTATTTTATATCATTAGTTATAAGTATTGTGTGTAAAACTTATTTGTAATGATGGGAAGAGAAACAGCCACAGTTGGGGGTCAGTGGGTGCGCCAGGCGGGAGGTGGGCCTAACTCACTCCCATTCCTCCCTCCCTCAGTGCTAGGGGAGCCTTTGTCTATCCCAGAGGAGAGAGAGAAATTACGTAATGGTTGTCAGTGGGCGGTCCTTAGTAGTTCACGTTGGGCTCACTAGAGGGCCGGGTATAAAAAGGGAAGTCTAGCCATTTTTTCATCAGAACTCATTAGGCAGAGCGACTTCTCATTTCCCTTGCTAACTATATATATTCTTCTGACTGATGGGAACTTTCTCTACTACCTTACATTCTTATCTCCTCTTTTCCCTGCCGTTTAACTTCCATGGTCCCGTTGGTGCAGAGCTAGTCAGCCAACGTATTATCGCTCGAGTTCTCACGAGATACTTGCCTATTAGATAGCCTACTTTGGAAGGGTTAACTTAGAATAGGATTGATTTATGTTTGTTGCACTTGTATATGCATTTCCCTGTGTGTTATTATTATTGTTCCTGTTTTCTGCTGGTCTAGGTAATGCTAGACTGGGGTAAGGCTTTTCTGTGTTACGAGTTGTTGTTTGATGCAGTGGTTAAGCGATAAACCTGCATACTCGTTTCGGTTCAGTGAAGCCTAGGTTGTCTTCGCGGCTGACTGTGTTGAGTTAATAATTTACAGTGCGTGAGGGCAAGAGCCTAACCACCCTGTATTTTATTAACAGTTTGTTTTTACTTTGTCAAGGAGCCGGGAGAAAACCAGATACAAGGGATCTGGATTTCTCAAAGTGCACTTGTTAGTTTTAACGTAATACTTTAAACAGTTGTGAGGACTTCGCTAGGCTACGAGCCGTTTTTGCTCAGTCACTGCTACCTTTTGCCCACAGTACCCCAGCTAGACTTTACTCGATTAGTAGATACAGAATAGTATTGAAGCTTTCCTTATGTATGATATTGTTTATGCACTATTGATTTCATGTGTTGCAAGCTTGGCTACTTTAGTGATTAGTGGCCCACGAGCACAATCCGAGTAGGCTATTGCTGTTGCATTTGCGGAGTACTTCTTTTTAATGTTTGCCATTTACTATTGCATATTCTTTTAATTATTCTTATGCCAATTTAAACCTTTAATAGTATTTAATTAATTGCCAGTGTTTTTGCTTATTGAATTACTGTTCAAAATCCGATACGTACTTCTTACGAGCATCCGAGAAGCATCTAACTTTTTTCAGAAGATTCCTTGCTCGATGCTGAAGGACTATTAATTAACGTAACGTAATAGTGCCGATCCGAAGTAGAGGGTGGTGGACTTCTTAAGTTCATAGTCAAGGGTGGATTACTTCGGCTTCAGCCAACACTATTCTTTGGTGTTGTTGTTTCTTACTTCATTGTTTGATTGTTGACCAGACTAGATAATTCAGATAATTCCTGTCTCTTTATTAGTCTGTTGTTGAACACTAGTACCGAGTTCTTGTATACCCCGTTATAGCATATTGAACTCTGGAGGGTATTGGTGTTTTTTGTTCGGCTGGCAGTACTCAGGGGTTGGGATCGTGTGTTTCCGTTGTGGCAGCGAGCCGTATTAGAGTCCTGATTGAGAGCCCTTGTGTACCCGAGTGCCAGTTCGTAACAGGTCCATTAGTTATCCTACTGCCGCCTCCGTCCTTGTCTCCACCCAGTCTGGCATTTAATATTAACTTGTTTTTCACACGCGCCTACTGCCATCTTGTCTGAACCTTTACTCTCCATTGATCTTTGCTTAAGTATCTTCAGCCAGCCACTATTGATGCAGGAGTTATTGAAGCAAACTCACGCATAATGTTCCCTGTTTGGAAGATGGATGACTATCAAATAATAGCTTATTGTTGTTATTGTTGTTGGGAATTGAAACCGACTACGATTAACCCCCTGGACCCCAAGCGATTTAATACAAAAGTACACTCCAGGGCCATCCTCTTGTCAATGTTATTGTTTTCCTGAAAACACATGGGATAGGTTAGTAATGAAGTAAAAACAACATAAAGCTGCTCACCTAGGTCATTTGGGTGTCCTGGGGGGCGGTGGAAAGTCATAATTAGCATTGGGTAGGTAATGTACTGGCCTATCACTCCCTCACGCGCCCACACGCACGCGGCTGGACTTGGGGGGTTGCCAACCATCTTATTGATCCGTGGGATCCTAAAGTAGTTCCCATACAAATCTGAACCCTCTAGGTTCTGCAGAACAAGTGTAATTTAGGTGAACGCAATCGTTGCATCACTGTTACTGTGAGTTACATACATAGGCGAAGCATAACGTGCGTCCCTAGGGTCGGAGGGGTTAAGATATCACGGATTTGTCGTTGGATGTTGTGAGATAGTGAACTGAAATTTGGTGTGCAGGTAGACCACCTAAAGTCCTGTTCCACTTAAAGAGGTTAAGCTGAATATGGAAACCGACTCTTAATGCGAATTGTGTGCAGTTTGAACAATCAACTTCTTTGTCATAGAGGGTTAAATAAATGTGAAGATGATAAGCAAACGAAGAAGTAAGTTGTAAGGGAGGAAATTAAGTGAAGCAAAAGTAATAACTTGACAAATATTAGTAATAGAGTACATGTGCCAAAATTACTTTTGATTTGAAAAGGATGTAATTTTATTAGGTGTATATAATTATATGAAAGAGAGAACGAACGCGAGAAGTGGCAGACAATTATATGGAGTTTTCTTTTAAAGGTAGGGAAGAGTTTGACAATTACAAAAGAAAGTCATTAAATTTGAGACATATGTGCTTTAGAGATAAGGATGGAAAAACAACAACAGTTAATAGGTGGCACAAGAAGGAATATAAAGTAAAGGAATGTGCAAAAGTCGTAGGAGGTAGTCCTAAATAGGAAATATATAAGTTAGTAAGTAAAGAAACAAATTAACCAACACTAGATAATGAAAGTAATGTAAAGGAAAGTGAGAACAAAGGGAATTACGTTGATTAGGGGAAAACATAATTTGAACAAATAAAATTAGCAAGAATGTGGGAAAAAGTAAAAGGTAGAGAGAGATAAAAGGTGGTGAATGAGGGAAGGTAAGAAAGGAGTCTGTGAGGCCACCATAAGAGCAGAGGAACAGTAAAGGTGAACAATGGTTGGAGAGTCAGTTAGGAAAGGGAAAGATAATATTTGGTAAACGGAGATGATGAGGAAGATAAGATAGATAAATAGATAAACAAGCAGGAAAGTAGAAAACCAGATGAGTAAATGTAGACGTAGGTAGATAGAAATACAATAATACATTGATAGATAGAAAGTTAAAAATAGATATATACAAAGTAAAAACAGTCGGAGAGAGAGAGAGAGAGGCAGTAGAACTGACAGTAAGCAAGAACTTAATAGAATGAGAAGAGACAGCAAGCCAACAGACGCACTGGTGATGATAACAGCACAGTGAAGCAGCGAGAACCAGGAAATGAGAGAGCAAAACAGAGGAAGAACCAATGGCCATGAGAGAGAGGTGTAGGCCGGAGTGAAGGAAGACATATATTGCCAAGTGTAGGAGGGGTACATAGAGAAAGAGAAAATATTGGCAAAAGGCAGAGTAAGGAATACAAAAGAATAGGGTATGTTACAGATAAAGGAATAACAGGACACATTTATATATGTGGTATATGAACTGACTAGAAAGAGCTTCAGTGAGAGGACAACTAAATAGTATACCTACAGCTGAAATAAAAGCATATTGTACAAATGCAAGACACGTGGCTAAGTAATATGAAGATCATGTATTATCTGATACATGAAGGACGATTACGATGGATATTATTAATCAAACATGTTAAAGATTATAGAATAAAGTTATATTGATAAACAGGAACAAGCGGTATTACATATTAGACCCACTGATGGAACAGGATTAACACAATAAATAGGATACCATTGGCATATATTATTAACATAAAGAGGTGCTAGGTAAAAGGAACATTTGATTTTATTACAGATCTAATCAAAGGTGGAAAATACACTGGGAAAGAGATATATTGATAAATGGACACCAAGAACAAAAATAATCTAGCTGTCTTGCTCGCAAATAGGTAAACTATGAAACATACGTTAAATACAGTGAACACAAACATAATTCCATAAAGGAGCTGGTAACAGGAACATTTGAAGGGATACTTAACTGGGCAGATAAAAGGAGAATCGGAAGAGATGGTGTTAAGCACTTCTAAGGAACTGTAGATGAGGCAAGTCCATTAAACTCCTAACTAGACCGATGAGGAAGACAAGTGGCGAGGGAGTGGTGACTCATTGTCGAGGCAGGGTCACAGTGTGGGTGTGATTGTGTATGTGTGTGTGAAGGAGAGAGAAAGAGTGGTGAGTAAGTGGTGGTTCTTTGAATTGAATAAAGCAGACATGCTTTGCCTTCTTACGCATCAAATCAACCAAGCTACAGACCAACATGGTGAAACACATACAATAGCACTGGATAATTTAGGGTGGATCAAAAAACATGATTTCTGAATGTATTATTGTAATAGTGTCGAAAATATGGGGGTAGGCAAGAATATTAAGTAGCCTAAATTTCAAAGTTATATATTTATATCTTCAGGTGCCCCAAGCCCATCAAATATTTGAAGAAATCTATATTTATCATGTTTTTCTTCCAATTTCAATAGAAATATGGCAAGTGTAAAGGAAATGGAAGCAGTTGTAAATTAATTAAATTTTGTCAGTTAGCCCAAAATAATGTTGTTTTCTATGGAAAAGTACCTCAGGCTGTATTGCACCATGTTTGTAAATACTGTAAGTCAGTGCTGATCTTCACTTGATAGCAGGTGGTTATTTGTGTTCACTGTGCCTGATTTAATGCTGTATTATATATTTTGTTTTGTAAAGCATACTTGTACTTA
The DNA here is from genome assembly GCA_037953745.1 of Lithodes maja. Lineage (NCBI taxonomy): Eukaryota > Metazoa > Arthropoda > Malacostraca > Decapoda > Lithodidae > Lithodes > Lithodes maja. Next base: position 6,763 of record JBAKBP010017322.1, read on the forward strand.
TGGTGATTATTTTACAAATTGACAATGTGTTTCATGTTCCAGACTAGAATAAAGTAAGATGGCAAAGAAACCCAAAACAACAAGAACATCTGCCATGTGCCCCATTTTTGGATATGGGGAAGATCTGCGGCATCGAGAGCTACCAACATATGAGAGTGTTATGAAATACTATTTGTATGTTAGACTTTCTATGAAGCAAGACACATATAAGGATCCCTCAGTGTCAGAAATTACAAAATATATTCTAGACAAACTGAAAGAAATTTGGAAAAGTGCTTCTATCCCAGTTGTGTCAAATCATCGAATTGAAGCAATGTTAAAAAGCTACCATGCAAAATATCGCAACCTTCTGAAACCATGTAAAGGCAGAAAGGATTCTATAGCTTACAATGTGAAAATTGAGGCATTCAAATGTGAAGCACAAAACAAACTGTTTGACATTGCAGCCTGCAAGTGTAAATTGTTATCAAACTGCTCTTGCTCAAAAGAAAGAAGAGTTCCCAAGGAAGAACATATTTTCCTGTTAGATCAGAGGAATAACAGGTAAATGGCTATTGCTGGAGTGGATTTGACATTGTCTAAAAAAAAGACATTAACAATGTTAAGAAAACAAGGCTTGGTTCAGTCTACAGATTGTATACAAAATAATGGTAAGTATGACACATTGTCCGGAAATGAGAGCATGTCAGAGGAAGATGATGAAGATGATGATACATATCCAGAACCTACAAGCTATAAGAGACTACTTCAGAAGAAGGAAAGAACTCCTTCAAAGAAAAAGAAAACTAAACATCTACAAACACTTGCAAGTGCTTGTGATAGGGCTGGTGTGTCACACCGCGCTGCAGCACTCATTGCTACTTCTCTTTTACAAGATATAGGAGCTGTATCAACTCAGAATACAGCTGAAGTTGTGGATAGAAACAAGATCAGAAGAGCTAGACAAAAGAAAAGATCATCAATTGGCAAAGTTAAAGAACAAACACCCATTACTGCCATATATTTTGATGGCCGGAAGGATATGACATTAACTCAGAAAAAAAGAGGGACAAAATACTATAGAAAGAATGTACTACAAGAACATATAACATTAGTACAGGAACCTGGATCAGAGTACATGGGACATTACACTGCGAAATGTGGATCAGCAGATGGAATAAGTAAAGGTTTGTTTGAATATGCTGAGGAAAATAATACTGATCTGAAAAACCTGATTGCAGTTGGATGTGATGGCACAGTAGTCAACACTGGAGAGAAAGGAGGTGCTATAAGGCTGATAGAGATGAAGCTTAATAAACCAATTCACCATTTCATATATCTACTCCATGCAAATGAACTGCCACTACGCCATTTAGTTATAAAACGTGATGGAAAAACATCCGGCCCTAATGGATTCACTGGTCCCATTGGCAAACAACTTCATACCTGTGAGAACCAACCTATTGTAGCCTTTTATAACATTGATGCTGAAGGGCCAGTTGTGGGTTGTAAGGATCTTAGCACAGACCAGAAATACTTACTTGATATACACCAAGCAATTACAAAGGGATTTTGTCCTCCGGATCTGGCTCATCGCAACCCAGGAAAGATGGCCCACTCCCGTTGGGTAACTACTAGTATAGTGGGATTTCCTAAAAAAGGCCCTCTATAAGAATCAAGGAGCATTTTTGGGTAAAAGTTGGGAAACCAGACTTTTTAGCATAATTCAGGCATGCCGAATTCGATAAACCCGGTTCCCAAGCAAAATTTTGAGTTTTGACCGTCTAATTTGCATAAACAAAATGGCCGCCAAATTGGAAATTTTTGACACTTCTTGAACCATTTTCTCCAATATCTCTCTAACTAGGCAAGCAAATATCACAAGTGAAGCATCTATACCTATGTTTTGAGGGTCAGGGAATGTCACTGAGGCATTTTTAAAGGAATCAGTAATAAGCCTAGACTTTATTATACATATTAGCGGCTGTCATTAGAGAAAAATCAATGGTTCCCAACTTTACCCCAAGATACCCCTTGATGCTTATGCAGGCAAAACAGGGCAATATCTGTCACTCACCTGAACTATTTATTGGAGTAGACCATATTCATGCAATACAAGGAGTTTGATCATCACTCTGTTGCTGACATGCACACATTGCTGTGCATCGTAACCCGGATTTGCGGCATTTGCACCGACGCGTCCTGCATTGTTTCTGGCAGGCACATGAAATAATTTCCAGGCAACTTTGTGGGATCGGACTCAATGACATCAGAATGGGTTGTAGTCCTGAATCACCATGTTTCCATCCCATATCTGTGGGTGCAGGAAGCTCAGGTACAGCACAGTGAGCATTTCTCCAAATCATTGCTTGATAGTGTACTCGCATCAAATGGAAGCGGAGAGCATCACATGTTGGTGGCATTGCTTCTGGTTTGGCAGTCTTTGAGAACAGTATATGCCTTGCTGCATCAACAGTCTGTTTTGTGCACATCATATATTCTGCAGACAAACGTTTCTGAAGATCGAATGGTCTCCTCTGTGAGTTCACCGATTCCCAAGTTTATGAGCAATTGATGGTGCAGTTTGAAGACTTTCCATGATGACCTTTTGGTGTGATTTGCGATGTAGGAGGTGGTGTCGCACCCGGTTAATGCATGAAATGGTAAAAGAGTTGTTGAATCTCTTGGTAGGTTGTTGAAAACTGCATCAATGGGTATATATCGCCTTTTCTTGGTGGTACCAGACATCATCCAGAGGTGTTCACATTGTACACGTGGGAAGTAGGAAACCAAAAGCACGAGAACATCAGTGTCCCTTGATGACACAACAACTGTATTGAACTGGCTGTGCACAGCATGTAACACCAACCTAGTGTCAGCTTCTTCATGTGTGGCTCTCAGTTGAGTGAAATCAGTGATTGTCTTTGATGACCTAACCTCAATTTCTTCTCTGAATCCCCCGGCAACTACAATCTCCTTATCATCAGGTGCCTGAGAACACAGTTCCTCAGACAGGAAATTTGCAAGATCAGCTTTATTAGCAGGGAGCGACACAAAGTTAGTCAATTTTTTTGGAAGAGGCACATCACGTCCCTCAACAATTCGTCTGATTGGTCGATCTGCTTTCGTGCGTCGTGTCCTCGTACCACCCTTGATTGTCTCTTCTCTGTGTTCGACAGAACACAATGTCTACCCGTTGATAGTTAGAACCTGCCTTTAATATAATAAAGTTCACATCATCAGATTTACTTGCTATGAAACCTTTCAGAAGATTGTTCAGCTCTGGAATTCTTTCGGGATTGTCATCAGCAGCTATCGCAGAAACTTCATCATGGTATTCCTTGTCTGACTCTGCAGCAAACAGGAGCAATGTTGGCAACAAAAGCCGCCAAAGAGCTTGCAAAGTAAGTTTGTGAGCTCTCAGGGCCTTATTGTACGCTTTTCCTGACAGGACAAGCTGCACAGCACCCTCCCCAAGCAGTCCACTCTCCAGCTAAACCAGATCCAGCCATGTGATCTCCTATAGCCTTCAGGAAGTTCATCGCGGTATGAAGTCCACCAAGGCGAGGGATTAATTTATCCCGATATTCTTCCACAGACCACTTCAGTTCCATGAGTTTGCAGTATAAGGCTTGGTCCACTGTAAGGACTGTATGCTCCTGTCCGAAATGTGAAGATATCGCCATGCACCTCTTCACAACTGTATTTAGCGTATCTAACTCGTGAGCAGGAGCAAGAATTATGGGCAAATACCCTACTGCTGTCTGCTCTGGTTCCTCTGTTGAGACTGACTGATTGAATACTGTCCAAGAAGGTTTTGTGGCAGAATCTTGACGTCACAGGAAAAAAGTCATGTCCGTTGCTTGTGCTTGTTTTACACAATCACTGTCTCCTTCAGGTTTCATGAACCATACCTTGTCAACAGGGGCTGTGAATACTGGCTCACTTGTGGCAGGATTTATATTGACAGGATACAGGTTCTCTAGGACATCTGGCAAAATCAGCGTATGTCTAGCAGATGGCTCTAACATCCGAAGTTCAGCATCGGCTTTCTGTCCCCGCTGCCATGTTGCCATTTGAGTTGCATGGAAAGTATTTTTTCCATCAAGTGTCTCATCAAGAATGTCAATGTTATCTGCAGTGTAGTGGATAAATTCATTGGCTACAATGTTTGGTGGAATAATGGCCCCGGTTGCTTGGTCCATAGATTTCAGGGTGCTCTCAGCTAAGGAAGTGTCTACTTGCAACACCTGTTCATAGCTCAAACAGTGGCCTGCCTTGTGGAACAACTCCACCAGATCTTTTGATCGTGTGGCTTGATGTAGTGTATTGGCAAGACCAATATGTTTGAGAGTCCATTTTCTGCCGCCGCTCATACAGTAAACTAGATCCTGTGCTACACTCAGAGTCCATGGTCACTTGCATTACTAGGAATAACACTGGCTGTGTTAGTTTCGCAGAAGATGCACAAGCTGTAATCTACAGGTGAAGGCCTCTTCAAAGTAACTACTGGATCCATTGTAGTCTGCAAATAAAAGAAACAATTAGTATTAGCATTAGATATTGGAGAAATTTATTTTTCTATAATTGCAGCCACTAATTTGCACATTTACGTGAAGGCTTATCACTAATCACTTTAAAGATGCCTTAATCACATTCTCTGACCCTCAAAACATAAGTATAGACACTTTATTTGTCATTTTTGCTTGCCTAGTTAGAGAGATATTGGAGAAAATGGTTCATGAAGTGTCAACAATTTCCAATTTGGCGGCCATTTTGTTTATGCAAATTAGATGGTCAAAAACTCAAAATTTCGCTTGGGAACCGGGTTTATCGAATTCAGCATACCTGAAATATGCTAAAAAGTCTGGTTCCCAACTGTTACCTAAAAATGCTCCTGACATTCACATTTTTCAGAAACCCCACTACTCTATACAGCTAACCGCTTACTTCGTCTATACATTTCGACTGAGAATCCCTCAAAGAATCTCCTTAGCATTGTGTTATTCATAATGAGAGTTTATGTACCAATGTGGTTCTCAATTAAGCAAAATACATCCTTTGTAAATGGCCCAAAACATGTACTCAAGACAATCGAACTCACAAGAACACTAGGCGAAGAAGTGCAAGGTATTGTCTATCCTGTGATTCAAAGAAACGCCTTCTTTGGACATCCAGAAAACATTCTAGTGTCAATGATTGATGATAACAACAGTGAAATAAGAGAACTAGCTTGGAGGAGAATAAAGAAGACCAGGCAGAAGAGCAAAGACAAAACTGTGAGATATTTTTCAGTAGATGTACTTGCTAAGATGCAGGTTATTAATTACCAAAATACAATTATAATAACAACATCGTTCACAAGAGGCTAGGTAGATTCCTAATTACCAGGCCAACAACAACTAGAGCTGTGAAGATGGTGCAATACTTTTTTATATATATATTTATATTGAACACTGTCTATCACATTTCACTGTTCGCAGCAGACCCAACAACTGTGAGTTTGTTCCAGCTAGCAATCACTACTAAATCTGTTGTGTCAATGGCGCTGGATTTTCATTGGGATGGTCCTAATTGTCCAATATCCGACAAATGTTACCGGAATGGTTTAGTTGTAAACCTTCACTGAGCGGATAATTGGAGGGCTTATCGAGTAATACACATTTCTTCTTACGTTTCACCTTGACAGATTGTTCGTTTTTTTTTTCTCCATAGAAGTATTTGGAAAATTGACACCTCCGTATGCGACAAAACAATCTTGTGCACAATAATTATGTTCCTGCTCCAGCCATCACCACCACCACCACCACCATTATTCTCCGCAACAATTAAACACAGAGTGTCGGCCACGTCTTTACACTATCAGATTAACCTATTCTCGTCGGTCTCTAACTTTATTATTCCAATATCCGGACAATCAAGCCAAGTTATTTTACTGTTATCACTCTCTTCCCATTAACATCTGAATGGCTGGGCTGACTTTTACTTGTTAATGCATACTGTAGACCATTAAAATTAATGAAAAAGTGCTCCAGATTTACACATGGGTGTGCACACGGCACACATACTCACTGTTGATGAGCGTCCGTACCTCCCATGTTTCTTATATTTGGCAAACAAAAATTTGTTAGATGACTAGCTTCTAGAACAACATTTATAGTCAAACCCATTTTGGGTTACTAGTACGGGTACCGTCTTTTCCCACCAGCCGCTTAAGGTAATATTGATAAATATGCAGTATTTCTTTCCGTAGGTCTAGAAATACAGTTGAACTATGTATAATATTTTGGGGTACAAATTGGACTATAATGGTTATATATTCTGAAGTTACAAGGTACAACGGAAACACAAACACGCACATACACACACATATCAATTACATTATAGCTTAGATCATTGTCTATGGATTTAATTGTGTGTCATCGGAGAATAGCCACTCTGAATCAGACTCTTGCAAGATACTGTCATCATAAAACTGACTAACAAGTAATATCGCGTTATTATGGTGATCAACGCCCACCAAACCTCAGAACACATATGTTACACTACTGTATATGTTTTGCAAGACATGGCCTAACTGACTCATTGGTAACCTCCCTACCGCTGCTTTCATAATTCTGGAGTCACTTTCACAATGTTCGCTGTATTGCTTTAACCCTTAATTAGCGGCGAGCAACATAAGTCGAGTTAAATAAAGCTGGACTATGTGGCGGTGCTCGACATATATCGTGTGGCAATTTCAGCACGTAATGTGGCTGAGAGAGAGAGACAAGTGGTGGCAGGAGAGTAGCGAGCGTATGACTGCTCCAGACCACCGCGGCGAACCTACTGACACGAATCCCACCTCCTCCCTCCCTCTCTCACTCGCTATATACGGAATTGTATGGGGAAATTGCCTAATTACATGCTTTTTGCACTCGCGTTGCACGGTTTTTGCAAGAAAACTAGCCATCATAAAAGGATCGTTATGGTGTCATTCGAAAGCTCTGTTTATGCCCTTTCAGGGATAGATACTTGTTTTACGTTCTGGGTCTTATTTAGGCATGAAAATGATCACGTAAACAGCCCTATTTTGGCTAAAAACACCCCGCTGGGCGGTACATATAAATAAACCGCATAGGCCGCTCGTAAGGTGTTAATGGGATAATTATTATATTTGTATTACTTATTTCTACATTTGCTACTAAGGTGGGAATAATTCGACAGTTAAGAAGTTCGTATCCTTTATTTAGCAAAACTTCCTGATAGCATATATCCTCATAGCAATCGATTCTCTGTTCGGGCCGGAATGAGTTCAATCCATAAATTGAATATTACCGTCGACCCAATATAGGCTATACGTTGGAACTCTTAAATTCCTGTTACCACCTATTTGGATACCCGTATTATTCAGGCATTGATTCACTCCGACTTCGATCCAAAGGCACGTCGCTATTTCCAAAAGAATTAACAAAACTTTACTGTGCCTCAATATGTCCTATGGTAAGACCAAGGCTTTAGCCTATCTAATCTAAACGTTCCTAAACTTACAACCTATCTGTATATCATCTGTTTTACTACGCCTCAATATGTCCAATCGTAGGACCTAGGCTTTAATCCTGTTAATCTAGACTTTCCTATATATACATCTTATCTATTTATATCATATATCTCAAAAACACATAAATATGTACCCGTAGGCAATTACTTAAATCTAACTCTGTTCCGGAGTGTCCCACACTCCTGATTCCTATCTCACAAATGAAGTTATACAATACAATTTAACTCCTATTTTATGTCACTTATAATCCAGTTTCAACTCATATAGATCATTACATAATTCAATATATTATCCGATATGTCCAAATTACCTTATTACAACAATTTAACTCTTGATCGCCTGGTATATCAGAACACTATTTCATTCAAACATAAAATGACTACTTTCAATAATACAACACCCCTTGTAATAGTCGCCTCGACTTGTTACTTATGTCATGATTACAGGGTCGCTTAATCTGAGAACCGTATTTCGTACAATAGCGTTTGGCTCTCAGCGATGTTGCCATATATCTGTTAAATATGCATGAATCTTTCTGATTTATTATGTTATGAAGTATTGACAACATGTACATCAATTTTAGACATTCAGCCCCTTTCTAGCCCCCAGCCCCGCCAGCCCCCGACAGCCCCTTCCGAAACTAACGAGTGCTATTCTGACGTTATTATTGGTTCCACAACCCTCATTTTTGTATGGCTAAGACACGTTATGATATAGATTAGCTCCAAGTCATTAGATTTTTTATTTTCACTTTTGTTTTTGTTTTATAATTTTTTATAAAAAATCGTCTTTTTTCGTTTTTTTTTACCAGGAAAATAATAATAGAAAATTACAGCTCACATATATAAAAAAAACAATGGCGGAGGTTGGAAGAGCAACCATTCCTCTGCCTTCTAGTTATTGTTTCATTGACCTAAAGCTAAAACTGGCTTCAGAATAGATTTTAGAAGGTGAATAACCTATATTTTGAGATACGGGCCGATAAAGTTTATCGATCGATCTCGCACCTGTTATAGCACACTAGGAAGTGTTTTCAGGTATACTATATGTTTTTTTTAGGATTATTCACATTCTGATAATACAATCAGATGTATTTCTAAGCATATCAGGCTCCTAGTCCCCCCCTGCCCTCCCTAAAAGCAAGGTATTATCTCGTCAAGCGAGAAGTTTCAGAGTTGCCTACACTCCTCATTGTGGCTAGGTTTGATGTGTTGCGAAGTTAGAAGCCGCCAGGTACATAGTCTGCTGATGGTTTCTCTTTCTTCTTTGTTTTGTGCTTTTGCTGGCCTTTGCTGTGCCTTCTTCTTTCTTGATCTTGCAATATGAGGGATTTTCTTAGCTCCTTCGAGTTGATATTGAAGGTTTTCAGCAGACTTGCCTTCTCGTACCCGAAGTTATGGTCCAGTATTGCTGTCTGTGCAACAAAAGACAGTCTATTGAAGCCAGCAAACTTTGCTTTTCTTGCCCGTGCCCACATCTTGCTATGGAAGCTCTCATTGGCGTTCTGTGTCAGTCCACGGACACATCTATCCATGATGTCTTTCGATGTGAGTGCATCGTAGACTGACTTTATTTTCTTCTCTGCCTCTACATCAAGATTGATCACCAGTGACTTCTTGTGTGTTATTTCTGCTTCCTTCTTGCCTTCAGCAAGTGCTTTTTGGTAAAAGCACCAAGAGTCGAGGCCTTGCTTGCAAAGTCCATGGCGGGGGTTTTCATCAGTGCTAAAGATGTGTTGAAAACTACTCATGACAGCTTTCTTCATCACCACGAAACTTGTGCCAATATTTGCCCTGATATGTTGGCCAAAGTATATTTGCATTTGGTCGATGGCTTTGTCGGTCAACTTGTTCCGTCCACCAAGAAGACTCCTTTGCATTTTGAGACCCTTCTTCGTTGTCACTTCTACCTTTTCCTTGGCCCGTTCTTTCCTGAGCCGTGTCCCCAATCTCTTCTGTACATGATTGATGCACTCCAGCTTTATGACTTTAGTCTCTTCGTAAGGGCCATTCCCGTTGTTCATGGCTACAACAGCTTTGTAGGCACTCGAATCCCCATCTGAAACGAAGTGTTCATACTCGAATTTCAGGTCTAGGGATCGTGAGTAGAGACGTAGGGCTCCTTCAGTCTCCATCCCGCCAGACTGACCTTCATAATTGATTGTGCATTCCAAATCATTGTGCTTGGCCTTCCACCTGTTGTACCGGTCTTCAGTGATCTTCTTGGTGCTGAGTTTATGTTTCATGATGGTGCAGTGGTAACAGTACTTGCTTAGCAATTCATAATCGATGACGAAGCCTGTGCACACCTCAATTATGACGCCCATGACAATTTTGGATGTGTGACCTCTCTTCATCCAGGTCCCATCATACGACACGTCAACCTTCAGGACACCATCTTCATCAGCTTCTGTTGTTGTTTGTTCTTCATAGTGCTTCCTGATGTATGCATGAATTAGTTTTTGCTTGCTGTTATAGTGCTTCTTCATCACGCCAAATAAGTACGTCAGGTGTCTGTAGTACTTGTACTTGCCAATTGATTGCATTCCTAGGGCACCCAGCATTCTACTCATTCCTGCATATCCAATATCATCTATCACAGACAGGTATGCCAATGATATGTTGTTCCTGCAGATCCTTGTTGCCGCCCGAGGTCCATCCTTCACTACTTCCGGTGTTGATGTTTTCTTGAAGTTGCATCTTGTGCAGTGCATGGTGATGGTGTTTTCGTATGCATCAGGCTGGAAACTGTACTCAAAGGTAGGGTTTGGGCAGGAACAGCGAGAGGAAAGCAGGTTTTTCAGCCGCCTTTTCGTCAGCAAAACATTATCCTCGTCACTTTCCTCATCATCTCGTTCCTCAGTATATTGAAGAAGACTTTCTCTAATCATGAGTAATGAGTCCTTTTCTTCATCCTTTCCTTTAGTTTCCTCTGCGTGGGATGTGCTGGGCTGTGAAGAAGAAGTACTGGGCTGTGGTGTGGCAGTGGCGAGGGTGGCGGTGGGTGCGGGAGAGGGTGTGGCGGTCGCGGTGTCATGTACAGTGTCAACACTGTCTTTTCGCTTTTTGTTTGTCCATCAATTTCTTCCAGGCGTCCTTTCTCTGCTTGTTTCTTTTAGACACCCGTCCCATGGTTGACAGCAGGCAAAAAGCAGGATAGAGTTGGTAAATAACGTGCGGTGTAGCGGTAAAGCGTAACACGTGTCAAGGCGGGTCGCGAGAGACGCAACAACATTCCCCTATGACAGCTACACACGCACTGACTAGTGCAAGGCAGTGTGTGCCGGTATACCTCCACCCGACTCTCCCACACACGAGGGTTGTCAGACACTCCCAGAAATCAATAGTTATATAATTTTGCTAGTTTTCCTTATAGAAACGTTTTAGTATGACTTTCTACAAATAGCGAAACATGTCGAGTGGGGGGGGGGGGGGGGTTACCATCTATAACTAAGGAACCATAAGGAATATTGCCAAAAAACTTCGGCAACATACTCCAGAGAGTGTTGCCATCATAATCAAATTGTTTTTTATTTTTTCGATTTTTTTCGTCCTCCGAGCCGGACGCCCCCCTTATCGAATAACGATGTTTCCTTTATACATAAACAATATTATATTTCATCAAACGGACTAGTGTCCTTCCTGACTATTTCTCAAGCTAGGTCTAACCTATCACAAACATGATTAAATCCAATTCTTTAATAATTGGCATAACCCCATTATCATTAATCATTATATAAACAGATTCCTGTATGATTCTTAGTAATCTCCTTTACTTATTACCCTATAAGATCCTCAAGGTCCTGCGTTTGATGCCGTCCAACAATTTTTGGTGGTCGGGGAAGGACGGGAGCGCAAGACGGGTATATATGAACCGAGCTTAAAGGAATGAATCAATAATAGTTTAGTTCCGAGAGATTCGCCCAAATTTGAATTACACACTATTGCAGGTAACCAGAAGAAATCTAGAAGATATTGTCACTGCCGTAAAAGTTGATATTACCACCGAAATTAAGTTGGGGGTTTACCTCTTACATCCACTTAAATATATATTAAAGGATGACATCGAACTAAGACCCGAAATAGTGTAATATTATTTGCATCAAATAATTATAAACTATGCTATTGCGTCGTCATATACGATTATAACACAATGATGTTTCATTGAAAAAACGTTGGAAGAGTGTGCATCTCTTTATCTCTCTATCTCTCTCTCTCTATGTGTGATTAGGAATGTTAACTTTCTTTGTTTTAAAATGTAATATAGCTCATTAAATATTTACCCACTGTGTATACCTTGATAAATGCTACACAAAAGAATATTGGTGTAGCAATAACCAATATAATCCTTGACAATGGAATGTAAACATTTATAAAAACATGATAAATGAAGTAAGCCTTTGTTGTGATTACTAATAACACAATGTAGACAAAATACCATACTGCTTAGTTCCCAATACAAATAAATAACAATTGTTAAAAATTCTTTCTTTATTGATTTAGTACATATCACATAACGTCAAAGTTATGCTCTTTACCCGAAAATTTAACGTCAGATAAAAAGACATGATCAACATATATCAATATTTATAATATATCTACAAGAGATGAACTCTTAAACATATGCATCCACAAACCAATAATTATGTGAAACGTGCATATCCTATGTTCAGCTATTAGTTGGCTTAATTCGTTATGACATAAATATTGTTTGCAATTGATGTATTTCGAAATAACTAGAACTTTATGTAGATTTGATGGTAGGCAAATACGCTGCAAAACGGGTCAGAATATTTGCAAATTCATACAGTTTTACAGGTTAAATGATGGTGCAATCTGGTGATAAGTGTATTTCAAATACAACATGAATGTAATATACAGGGTGTCCCAAAATAGACGTTCCAAACACAGATGGTTCTAAGCACAAAATGTTCTATAACAAAAAACTCTAAATCACAATCGTTTAAGAGGTATTGAAGGTTCTATATAATGTCCTCCACTGCATCGCTGTAATAGTAGTCATTTTCAGAGCTTCCGTGACCGTGTTTAGGATACCAAAGTTTCTCAGTGAATTTAACAAGGGCAACTGATACTAAAAAAAATAAGCCCCCATACACCTCACCAAAATGACGGGAAAGTTGTTATTTTAGACGTTTTTCAAAATGGCCGCCGCCGCCGTCATCTTAAATAATTGATAAAGTTCTATTTCTTGAAGTGAATGGCCAAAAATGACAATTTTGGTGTCTATTCCCACTAATTTTGGTGTCAGAAGATCAATGGTATGGCACAATTAAAAAATAATTAATAAATAATTACCAAATAATTAAGTAAATAAGAAAATAATTAAGAAAATCAATGGGATGGCATAATTCATGATTTAGAGTCCCATTAACCTCAACATGTAAGACACATATGATGTTGTTAAATCCACTGAGAAACTTTGGTATCCTAAATTAATAAAACATGAGACCTACTGCATTAAGATGCACTATCACTGCAGGACAAATATGATGCACAACTGCCAGAATCACTTCCGCTGTCATCATCGCTGCTCTCCATTTGTGGATGACTTGGAGTTTTTAGAAGATCCAGGAATGATGGAAGTGCAGGTGGCCAATTGGTGATGGATGATTCTGAAGCTGGAAATTCTTCTGCAGATATGTGAGGTAATTGGTGCGCTCTAAGTGTGGTCGTAGACTCAGAATCAGGTACCAGTCTGATGATCTTCTTTTTCTGGAGTACTGACCACTTTGCTGCTCTCACCTCTGCTAGGGTCTTGTGTTTGGTGTCACAATAGATGTACCGGATAACAAATTTCTGTAAGTCATTGATGATTTCCTGTGTGACTGGGGTGATTGTGCCACAACTTTTAAGGAGGTTGCGAGCTTCTGATGATTTTTCTACACGGTCAACAATAGTTTTCTTGCCTATTCCATAAAAGCCGGAGTTATGGTCGCATCCGGTAAGAACATAAAGTGGGATCAAAGACTCCACCATTGCCTCACTACACAAACACCGAGCATTTATCAGCTGAGATTTGCGTTTCAAGCACAAGAGTCCTGATATTTGCCGAGCCACATAGGCTGCCTGAACGTAGTTATCAGTATCTTCAGTGTCTATGACAACTGCTTCTGTATACCCTTCTGACCACAGCTTACCATAAAGAGTGAACAGAGCTGTGTCTGCTTCTGCATGGGCGTATGTGAGATTCTGCAAAACTTCATCTGTGGTGAGATTCCTTGCTGGTTTGCCAACAACACAGTGTATGAGCTGAATAGTGGTTGTAGATGCCTTTCTTTTGAAAGCAGCCTTGATAAATGCTTGAAGGCGAACTTTATTCTCTGGCTTACCAAGAAGAGCATGAAAGTCTCTATTAGAAGGAAATTTGTCCTCTGACTTCATAAACACATTGCAAATGGACTGATTTTTTTTACGGTGTTGTCGTTCACTATCTTTGATGGAGAAGTCTTGCTCGTACGAGTCATTAACCAAGATAACACATTCTGCATTCGAATGTCTATTCAGGAACTGTGTCCAGATGTTGTTCATCCGTTATCCTTGGTCTAATGGGTGGTTCACCACGCTTGACTGTTTTGTATGGTTCAATTCTTTGCATCTGGCTCCCAAGTTCTTTGAGGCTATCAGAGAGGTACGAAGGCAAGGTGCTATTTGCAACTGGTCTATCATCATCTCGGGTAGGTAGATTTAGCTTAGGTAGGTCTGGCTGAACAAACATGACATTTGTACGATGTGATTGGCCACTTCCAGTCAAAGTGTCACTTTTGAAGTCATCGTTGTCGACTATACATATTGCCGGTGTTCCTTCAGAAAGTTCAAAAGGACACTCAGTTGAATGCTTCAGGTCAGTAACTGCCCAGAAATCTCTAAGCAAAAGCACATCATTGTAACTGATTCTCAGGCCATCCTTATGTAATATGTCTACCATTTCTCTGCTCTTTGTCATACCATGTAGCAGTACACCGAGGTTTGTCTCAAATGCAGTATGTCTTCCAGTGATGTAGCTGGTCAAAATAGATGCAATTGATCTGACTTGGGGCTTGTCATCAACTTCAGACTTTGTGGGGTGCTTTAACCAAGTGATGAGCTTCAAGAGGAGATCATTCAGGTCTTCATATTCTTCTAGCTCATGTATGTATGGAGGCCAAGGAACAGTTTTTGTTTTGATGATCTGATCTCTGAGTCGCCCAGCTACATTCTTCACCAGCTGATCGTCACTTACACCTAGAGAGGATATTGCAGCCTCAAGATATGAACCTGCAGCTCTTGCATCATATACCAGTTCACTCACATTCTTCTGACCTCGTTCATGAAATGCTATGTCATCTCCAAATTCCTTGATCAGAATTTCCTTCACGAAACTGGACTTTGCTGTGGAATAGTAACCATAATTTGAAGTAATGCCTTTGTAATCCTTTACAAGACCTTGCAGTGTACGGATTTCATGATCTTCAAAGATAACTTGACTGACATGATGAAAGAAGATATTTTGGGCCTCTCGAAGATTAACATGTTGCAGATGCTCTGTTTTTTCATCAGGAAAAGACTCGTTCAGAGGGTTGCTGACATAATTGCGCCAACATTCATGATTATAACAAATTTCCAATCCAAACGCCGTTCGACTGTCTGGGATAGATGCAAGTAGGGTATTCAATCTTTCTCTTATCGGCTCATCTAACAGACAAACTGTATGCAACTTGAACCGGTTCCATGCGTCTACTGTTGACAGCAGCAAAAGTTTGGACTTGCCAGGATTACTGGTTTTTTGTGGTCCTTTCATACACCACACACAGAGATTCTTATCATGAACCACTCCAGTACTAGAACGAAGCTTTTTAGGCACATTTCCTGGGAGTTGTTGACTTGAAGTTGATGCTTGAACTTCTTCCTGTTCAGATTTCCGTTTACAATTCTGTGCTTGCTGAATATAGCGATTACTACTGATCTGGGTGTAACATTTACTATGCATGTACAGGCCTTTAGGCCCCTTGTCCCACTCCACTGCTGCATAGGCATGCTGAAATTTATCAAGTTCCTTCCACCGAAAACACTTGCTCCTTAGATTCTCCCACTTTGTATCAGATGTCTTGTCCGTACTGTCATCAGCTATACAGGGATGTTGACATAATATGCATTTTAATCCAGGTCCTGGGTCAGGCACATCACTAACTCCTCTACGTTCCATGCTTATGATTCTTCACGCCAAATTCGATGCAACAAACCTGAAAAAGAAGGAATTGATCAGTCAACATTCTTGGTTTACATTTTAAATTATATATTATATTATTTGAGTAAGTTTCAGAGGATCCGTGACCGTGTTTAGGATACCAAAGTTTCTCAGTGGATTTAACAACATCATATTTGTCTTAGATGTTGAGGTTAATGGGACTCTAAATCATGAATTATGCCATCCCATTGATTTTCTTAATTATCTTCTTATTTTCTTAATTATTTGGTAATTAGTTATTAATTATTTTTTAATTATGCCATCCCATTGGTTTTCTGACACCAAAATTAGTGGGAATAGACACCAAAATTGTCATTTTTGGCCATTCACTTCAAGAAATAGAACTTTATCAATTTTTTAAGATGACGGCGGCGGCCATTTTGAAAAACGTCTAAAATAACAACTTTCCCGTCATTTTGGTGAGGTGTATGGGGCTTATTTTTTTTAGCATCAGTTGCCCTTGTTAAATTCACTGAGAAACTTTGGTATCCTAAACACGGTCACGGAAGCTCTGAAAATGACTCTACTATAATGGAATCTTCCATGTCAAATCGTTTCCAGCAGGTCCAAAGTGAGCTAATAATTATGTATTTAATAATTTTGCAACTTACAGAATTATAATATTTTAATAATAACATGGTAAAATATTTGCAGTTAGATGGGGCTGTGGTTAGCTCTATGTCAGCTATGTCAGCCTTGTGGGGAAATACTGAAGAAAATGCCATTTTCAACAAGCAATATCTCTGCAACAAGTATAATTTGTAAGTTTGCTAATAGAACATTATATGCTTAGAATATTTTTGCTAACCTAATCTTGAAGTTTTGTACGTCAATTTCCGGACACCCTGTAGGCTACACATATTATTTACATCATTCAAAGTAATGATTGTCGCCTATAACTCAATATACAGTACTGTAAGTAATAATAGTCAAATCAGCATACTAACAAATATATATTTTTTTTTTCTCGAGCCAATAACCACAATTCTCTAGATTGTTTACTGCAGTTGGTGAACAGATTGATCTTGGCTGCAACAAGGTATCAGTATACTCCATAAAGGAATAGGACGTTGGTAACAGACTTACCTGGAAAGACAGATTATGCTGTACACTTCACCTGCCTGTTTGAACCAACACCTCCCGCTCCAAGTATCAACTTCTAATGTACAGTACTTTTGCCACTGTGCCGCCTCCCGGCGTTAGCAGAATGGTTGCGTGGGGCATTGCAGCTCGCTAGCGCTCGCCAGGATGGGGGGATGGGCTACAGTTGTCCTAGAATGATCTGCTTTATTTAATTAGTGTCGTGTTGCCACAGACAGTATAGAAATGGTCTTTGTTTTGGTCAGTGACCGCGCCTTATATTTTATATTCGCTATAATATAAATGTTGCTTGTGTGGGAGGCGAGCGAGAGAGGGTGAGGGAGTACACCTGGCAGCGGGGTGAGCTATGACGCGGCTCGCTTGGGCGCTGACGGCGTTGGCGTCCGGGTGGTCAACTAGTCCCTTCCCATCGCGGCCTCGTGTTCTTTACCAGCTCAGAGCTTGCCTGACACGCGTATCGCCTACATCCTTTGCAATTCTGTCCCCCATACTTGCCACTTTGCATACTATTTCTCTCTCTCGACTTCTCCTTTCTCATTCTCTAATCTTTATTAAACTCAACATCCCTTCTGGTTTCAGCATAGACGTTCACCGTCGACCAGTCGTATTGTACGCGAAGCTCTCAGATATTTCCATGTATTAGGTTAAGGAGGTATTATGCTTTATTGAGGTTAGAGAGACGGACTTTTCCGTATGTGTCCTCTCTCGGGAAGGTTGTAGACCGGTATATGTCTCCCTGGCAAGGTGTTGAGTGATTCTGCTTGGTTATCTAAAGCTAGACTAGGGGTAAGGTTACTGTGTCGTTGTCTCCGATGCGTGCAGTGTT
The DNA here is from genome assembly GCA_037953745.1 of Lithodes maja. Taxonomy (NCBI): domain Eukaryota; kingdom Metazoa; phylum Arthropoda; class Malacostraca; order Decapoda; family Lithodidae; genus Lithodes; species Lithodes maja. The sequence goes on from JBAKBP010017322.1 coordinate 24,453, forward strand.
AGCTAAGCCCTGCACGACATCGACAGGTACTGTGGGAGCCTAAGTTGTCTTCGGCTGGGTTTACTTTGCGAGCACAGCGCTGTGGTGTGAGAGGGCCATAGCCTATCCCTCACAACATAGTGCTGCCTCTTTGTGTGGACTTCTGAGGGATCGCCAGGATAGAGCTAGGTACTAGAGACCTAGATTTATCAAGAGAGCATCCCCGTCATATAACGTAATCTTCATTATACCACCTTCGGACAACGTTAGGCTACGAGCCGCATGCTCACCCATTGTTGCCCTGCCTTGATACCCCAGCTAGACTTTATTAACTGAGCAGACACTGGTTAGAGATAAGCCCCCATTATTATATGTATGCAACATTATTATTCACTGCACTTTTGAGCCGAGGTTGTTGTTGAGTTGCACAACCCATTTACCAAAATGATACCTAGCCTAAAGAACAAACCATACGAAGAGCGTCTTAGAGAATTAAATCTATTTCCTTTAACCCAGCGCAGATTAAGAGGCGACTTAATTCAAGTGTTCAAAATCATCAAAGGCATCGACAATATGAACTGTAGTAAGTATTTCACTATCGACCAATCTAATTACACGCGGGGAAACGGTTGCAAAATTATTGGTAAATCTTTTAACTCACACGAATCTAAGAATTTCTTCTTCAATCGAGTTGTCAACTTGTGGAATGGGCTTCCCCGAGACGTTATAGACTGTAGCACCGTTGATTCATTTAAACTCCGCTTAGACAAATATCTCGCATCAAACCCGCGACTGACTGCGTTTGTAAATGAATAACTTTATTGTATACCCCCCTCAGTTACTAACCCATCTGTCCCCTACTAACTTCCTAATCCTGCCACGGACATTAGTTCTAGGGCAGTAGTTCCCTTTCCAATGTTCCCTTACCCACTCTAAACCACTGTTTGGACACTTGATCCTCAGTGTTTTGGAGGACAAGCAGCCTAGAAGGGTCACTAGACCTGTTGTTGCTTGATTTCCTTTGTACTCCTTTGTAACCCTAGTAGGCTGTTGCGTTGTGTCACGAAGCATTTCTTTAGTTGTCGAGCATTACTACCTTTGCGCAGTCTTTATTATTCGCCTGCCTATTATTACTATATGTCCTAGCATTTATTGTGACCCGTATTCTGCATTATAATTGTTCAAGATTCTTTACGAACATCATCCCAGCATCAGACTTATTTCAGAAGTTTCCAGTTGATGTTGCAGGACTAGCATTGCACTTTCTTTAATACAGGAGTGCCAGTTATTTGAGTATCTACCGTAACGTTAATTAATCACGTTAACTATCTTTTCTTTGTGTAACATAATCGAGTAATCTTTTACTGTTTGAGAATAGGCTGTTTCATTGAGCGTCAGCCTAGTGTGTGTTACTTACTTGTTACTTGGTGTGGAGTTTCTCAGCCGCGCTCCGTCACTAGATGTGACGCTCGTCGCAGCTGCCCTTTAAACCATCTAGCACTTGTAGTCTTGTCTCACAGTGCCATCTTCTAAGTCATAACACTCCCTGAACAAATGTGTTTTTAGTGACTTTTTAAAGGCCTTTATGTTCGCACACCTTTTCACATTAACTGGTAGATTATTATAAAGTCTCGGTGCACTCTTTTCGAAGGCCCTAAATCCAAATTCATGATTGCACCGTGGCTCATTCAATTGATGCAGCACGTTGCCATGTCTCAGCATCATATCAGTGCCAACATTGAAGTCTTCCAATAAGTCTCGCACATATTCCGGCTTTCCAAAGTTCAAAGCTTGATACACTATAACACACAGTTTGAATATGATCCTCGCTTTCACCGGCAGCCAATGCAGGTCAATTAATGCCGGCGTTATACTCGCACGGAATGGTAAACTCTTTATTAATCTTGCTGCTCTATTCATTATAAGTTGTAGTTTTCGTAGCAAGTAATTTGGTAGTTGATAATATAGAGAATTACAATAGTCTAATTTACTAATTACATGATTGTGGATCAACATTTTGGTTGTATTAATATCCAGATATTTTCTCACAAAAGCAATATTCCTCAGATGATAGGCAGAGATTCGCACTGTTTGATTAATCTGGTTTTTAAATGACAGTTCACTATCAACCAAGACTCCCAAATCCTTCACCACACTACTCACAGTCATCACACTATCATTGATATTGAGGCTTTGCACGCCCAGTCTCTCAAGGTTCACCCGTCTGCCTACTAATAGGCATTCAGTTTTATTTTCATTTAATTTCAGTTGCTTTGACTCCATCCACTTCCCAATATCTTTTAGTAAACCACTAATCTTCTCCTCAACATTCACCACGTCACTTAGTGCCAGATAGAATTGGGTGTCATCCGCAAACAGCTTGAATTTCACTCCATGTTTCATTAATATGCTAGATAGTGCAATTGTATATATACAGAATAGAATTGGTCCAAGAACACTCCCTTGAGGGATGCCCCTCTCTAGATGCTTCATCTCTGAGAATTTATTACTTATTTGCACACAATAAGTTCTGTTAGTAAGGTAACTTTGAAGGTATTCCAGCGCATTACCATCAATACCAATAGCTTTACAGTCTTCTATTAGTAAGCTATGCACCACTGTATCGAACGAACGCAGCACTCAAGTCCAACAAAATTAAGATTCCATACTTCGCATTGTCCATTTGCACGAGTAAATCATTAATTACAGAGCACATCGTGGTTTCCGTAGAGTAAAGTCTTCTATATGCGGACTGGTTGTCTGGGAGAGCCTTCACTAAACTCAAGTGATCCCATAACTGACCCAGAATTACATTTTCAGTAATTTTTGATAGAAATGTTAAATTGGAAACAGGCCTAAAAGAGCTCAAGCATTGAGAATCAAGGCTCCCTTTAATAATAGGCTTCACAATCGCATTCTTTTCAGACGATGGAAATACATTATTTGCAATGCTACAGTTTATTATGTCGACATATATGTCCAGAAAACTGTTAAAATTTGTACTGTGCACTATTTCACGTATCGGTATAGGATCATTACTACAATGGGTAAGTTTTGCTTTCGTAACTATGGATTTAACTGTATTCAGATCCGTCATAGTAAATTCTGTTAACTTAGTCACAGTAGGCTCAGCTACAACAACGTCTTGAGTCTCGACTACTCCAAAATTTCCAACAATGGTATTAATTTTATCACAAAAACAGTCAGAAAAATCATTCGCCAATGTCATATCCGGAATCCCTTCTGGTAACTTATTTTTCTTCTTGTTTCCCGTCAAGTTGTCAAGTACCACATACAGCTTATTCATATCAGATCCAGCTTCTTTTGCTTTATTCATATAGTATTCACGTTTTCTAAGCACAATGAGCCTGTTTTCTATATTCCGAGCTCTTTTATAGTTATCTCTTGCCTCTTCGGTTCGTAGACGTCTCCATAGCCTCTCATATTTCTTCTTGGCCTTTTTTGCTCTTTGAATATCAGCATTAAACCACGGCGCACTATCAACTATTACTATTTTCTTTTCAATAATGGGGCACATATCTTCGTATTTTTCTCTAGCAATGCTGTTATACAGATTAGTGAAACATGACGTACAGTCATCTATTAATTCACCGTGAGCACAGTGTTCTCTTTTCTTAATTAGTATTTCATTCGCAACAGTCGATATTAGTAGTTGTGGCTCAAATTTTCTTTTTGACCTACACTTTATTGTCTTAGATTGTCTAGGTTTACTTACAAACGGCATGTTAAAAGTAACTAGTTTATGGACCGGCGAAATACAACACACATCTTCAACATACAGCTCATTAATTTTATCATATCGCTTTCTCTATTCGTAAAAACCAAGTCTAATGCATGACCACCTCTTGAAGTTGCAGTATGCACTTTATTTATCAAGTGGAAAGACTCCATCAATTCTATAAAGATAGTAGCATAGTAATCATTTGAAACATCCACCCACAGATTAAAGTCACCAAAGACGAATGTATTCGTACTAACCATATCAATTGTTTCCAAGTATAATCTAAAATCATCAATAAATGTACTGGCACTTAAATTTGGGGGTCTATAAACAACAATAAAAGTACATTTCCAGCCTCCAATCTCACAGCCCACCTGTATATGTTCAAAACTACCGAACCTTGCAGATTTACATATTTTCGTCTTCTTAAACGTGTTTGTAAGAAAAATTCCCACACCACCACCTCCCTTCCCTCTTGATTGTGCAAGAAGGTATGCGTTAAAGGAGTCATTTCAAGTATTTTAGCAGTATCGTATTCACTCAGCCATGTTTCATTTACCGCTAGTACATCATATTTTGCCTCATTAATTAAGTCTCGAATTTCAAAGGTTTTATTTCCCACTGATTGAATGTTTATCAGTCCCCCCTTTATCTTTATTAAAGCACTAGATTCCATGATCAGTTAGGTCTCTCACCTTGACTATCTCACTCGAAAAGACCGGGCACCGGGTATCTGATGATGAATGAAACACGTCTTGTTTCCCGTACCTCATACAATTTATGCACTTTCTCACAGTCACCTTACAATCCTTCGACCTATGTGTTCCAGCACATTTAAAACAAACAGGCACATCACTGTTTAGTTTAGCAGCACACTTATTTTTTGCATGCCCAAATTTCTGGCAATAGAAACAAGCCAATGCATGGTACCTGTCTCTTATATTCCCCATTGAAGTTGCACCTTGTCTTTATATTTGTAGAGAGCCGCACGGACTTCAGGCTCACATTTCAGGATATAATGGACTGTACCTCCAGCAGCTGGTTTATCAAAATTCATGGCAATCTTTCCTTTAATATCATCAATCGAATTCAGAAAATCATTCCTTGCAATTAATGTATCAATTATCTCACTCTTGGACTCTTCAGGATGAACATTGCAAATCATAACTTTTGGTTTTAATTTTTTCACACTCCTTGTAGTAACAGCCGTCACCTCTACCAACTTTTTAACTGCATCATTCAGCATATCCACAGTGCCAAAAGCGCCTGAGAAATTTCTCCTCTCTTGTCAGTTGCCTTTTCATTCTCATCCGTCGCTTTCAGAACGAGTAGATTCTTCTTTTCTTTCTTCTTTCTTCTCCCCGCCACCACATCCGACCACCCAGGCGAGTCAGAAACCGCTGACGTTTGCACGGGGTCAGCGCTTATAGCATCAACAACATTTCCCATACCACTAGTGACTCCTTGCATCTCCATCTTCACTACTTTCAATTGAGTTGAAAGTTCTTGAGTTATACCGTCTAGTCCTTGGGTCATCTTATCATTTAATTCACTCCTGATGTTTTTTAGTTTATCGCTCATTACATCAAAACCTTGGGTCATTGTTTCTTTGAATTCAATCAACTCTTTCATCATTTCTTTCTTTATGTTTTCCATTTCATTCTTAAATGAAGTTAACACTCCAAGCTTTGTCTTACATGGATCACAGACATAGTTTATGTGCGCTACGTTTTCAGTCTTTATGCCAATCAAGTGTTCACATTTGATATGGGCCCAGTTTTTGCAAGTTGAGCATCCAATCCACTTTAACTTCTCTCTCTCCCCATCAGTTTTATCGCATTTATAACACTTTACGTCAGGAGCCATCCCAATAGCAATTAAAGGTTTCGATAGAACAGTCTTTGTAACATGGGAGGCAGAGCTCAGGCGGCACACGTCTACTCTGCTACTCAACTCACTGTGCACCAGTTACCGAGTCATAGGATACCTCGTTGTCCAGGCACGACTCAGGGCGGTAATGGTGTTTTGTTTTCCAGTGTTTAAGGCAGGGGTTGGATCTAGTGTTACCGTTGTTGCGTTTTGCCATTATCTAGTCCAATGTTGAAGAGCCCTGTGTCTTTGAGAACCTGGATCGTAACAAATGGCGACCTTGCCAGGATCTTGTGAACTAAGAGATACTTGCAGGATTGTTGTGGTCATTTGTTTTATTGAGGAATATAGTGGGCACGTTAATTTTGTTTTGGCAAAGTAGTATAGCACTTGAGAGTCTTCAGACATTTTTGGCAAGTGAATAGTGCTACATAAGAGTTTACGGTACTTCTTTTCTGAATATTGTGGTGAGAAATTTTTGTGAGCATCATGTCTTATACCGGGTCAGAGGAGAATGGAGACACAGTACGTAATGTCGAGACTGAGGAACAACAGTATGATGAAAGGGTTAATCGGGTGAACTGTGAGGAGGATGCTAGGATATTTTTGCAATGGCCTGTTACTGCCGAGCGGTTGGAGGGTATGGATCAGTACGGTCTTCAATGCCTGGCCACAGCTATCGGTCATGCGGTTACTAGCAGCATGACCAAGGATAACTTGATAACGTGTGTACTGGGCAGGGTGACTGGTGAGCGAGATGGGTTACCTGGTTATCTCGCGCATGCGCATGTATTCACCTATTTGTATTTATATATTTGTATTTTACAGGAATTAAGCTGCGCTCGTGTTGTCCTGTCTCAGTTTCTATTGACTATCCAGTTTACTTTTAAAGTCGTGGATATGTGTGTGTATCGTATAAATACGATAGAATATGACTCTTTTGTGATCTCGTATGTCTCTGTGACGTCACGATCTCTCCTACAGCACGACGTAGGATGAGTAGATCGTATATTATAAGATTGTAAATAAGTTAAGTTATAAAAGGCCTAATATTCTATTAAGCAATATTGCCATGGTCTTATGTAGTATATATGAATTTATCGTATATATTAATATAATTTATCGTATAGAGCAACCTAAATGCGGTACGATAATTTGGGCTCCTGGCGGTTTGCCAAGGCAGCAAGGTGTGCTTTTGAGGTACGCCAGAGCCTTCACGAACACCAACCAGTTAACATCCAATTTTCCGCCCTCAGTTGATCGTGCTTTTGTGCCTGTAATCACAATACACATACAGCAATACACTCAGCTACACCATCACGACGCTCTCATCGACATCATGACTGACTGATAGATAAGCATACATTATAATAATCATGTCCATTCCCATGTAATCATTTATTCTTTCTTTAACTTGACTCGAGTCTTGGGACCGAAGTCTCGTTCCCCATTGTCCACCGCCATATTGGATAAAACGTTCTCCCTTGCCTCATTGCCACGTGGAACTATTGGGGAGTTAATTCCTGGCTAATATTAACCCTTATAACCTTACCCTATATATACATTTATTATGTGAGACCTTTGGATATAAATTAGCTTGTTTCAGATTGAATTCAATTTAGATATAGAGTAGTTTTCATTTAGATTGATTTTATTTGATTCATTATAGCTTAGTAATATTTAACTTCCATTGATAGTTTACCACATTGGTGCCCAGACCCGGGAATTAGCTACCAGTAAGGGATTTTAAGGCAATGAACAAGGGGACATATAACAGGATGCAGGAACAACTCTATGATAAACTGGCAAGGCTAGCCATGCGATGGTTAGAGCCGGAATGCAGGGTCACATCGTTGTGCCTGCCTAAGTCCTGCATCCCACCCATCATCTTTCCCCAGTAATTTTCTTTTCCGTTTCGGACTTCCTGTGACTATTATGACCTGACCTAACATTTTTTCTTGTTCAATATGATCCATTAGTAGGTATTGCTATTTAGTGTACTATTTTTTCTCCATAACATAGAAGTCCGCCGGTTGGCGTCTCTTAATTAGACTATTATTTGGCCGTTGTTTTTGTAACGTAACATTTAGATACATAGCCTATAGGCTCGCATGCAAAATGGATAAAAACGATAAAGAGACACCGTCTAGTGGGGTGCTGATCAAAGACCCTAAAAATCAAAGGGCGGGACTTCGGGGAGTATTAAATAGGCTAATAGTGGACTTAAACACTTTCATCACTACTGCTGATCTAGAGGAATTGGAGGCCAGATTAGATAACGTCCAGGCTACCCACGGTCGTATTACGGCTCTGAGTGAGGTGATTGTGGCTGACATGATAGAGGAGGCAGAGATAATTACAGAGTGTGATAATCGCGCCCTCTATGACGAACCTGTCTTTAGAGCGAAGCGCCTATTACAGCGTGCTGTCGCAAGTAAGAAGGGAGGCGATAATGAGGCCCATAAAAGGGCTGACCCAAAACATACTGTACACCTCCCAAAGCTCAATCTTCCTACATTTGGGGGCAGGTTAACCGAGTGGTTAGCTTTCTGGGACGTATTTCGATCTGCGGTTCATGAATCCTCTTTGGATAATGTCCGCAAGTTTCACTATCTGAAGGGACAAATGGAAGGAGAGGCCTTACATTTAATAGAGGGTTTTGCAGTAGTGGGTGGTAGTTATCTTGAAGCGGTACACTTATTAGAGTCCACATACGGGGATAGAGAGCAGTTGAAGATGGCCCATGTCGTTGCCTTGTTGGGGCTCGCAGAACCACAGTATAAGGTTGATGAGTTGACAAACTTCAGGGCAAATATGGAGTGCCATACTCGATCGCTAGACACCCTAGGGCTTACCACGCAGGAAATGATAGTCATTATCTTGCGGCAGAAGCTTCCTATGGCAATACTTGATAAGGTAAGATCATTTGAACTGGGGGAGTTCAAAACTCAGTTCAGCAAGGAGATCAATAATCTACAGTTGAACAAAGGGAGAATGTATGTGTCGGGAGGGAGTGAGAATGTGGAGAAGAGGGGAACAATAAGCATGACAGTGGGGACTAAAGTAAAGAAAGAGGGTGTGTATAAGAAACCTGCTCAGATTCTATGTAAGCTATGTAACAACAAACATAAATGGAGTTTCTGCATAAAATACCCGACAAATGAGACAAAACTAGCACAGGCGAAAAGATTGAAGCTATGTGTAGGTTGTCTAAGTGGGGAACATGGTAAGCAGGGACAATGTACTGCTACATACTTAAGGCCCTGTCGCCACTGCAAAGGACATCACTTTGATAAGTTGTGTCTTACAGCAGATAAAGTCAAAGACGTCAAAACAGAGGGTACTACAACTGTGACACTAGGTAGCACGCAAGACACCACTATATTGCCCACAATACAGATTCCCATGGAAGGTAATGACATTAACAAAGTTTGTCGGGTACTTCTAGATCAAGGATCTCAACGTTCCTTTATAAAGAGGTCCGTACTAGTGGGATTGAAGCACCGAATCGTAGGGGCTGAGACTCTTCGATTACAGGGCTTCACAGGGGTTACTGATAAACAAGACTACGAGATAGCGGAGATTTCATATTTCTATCGTAAAAACCGGTACTTTATGACTTGTATCGTAGTAGACACCCTACCAGAATATGTATCTGTGGGTGTGAAGAAGGTGGAACACGCATTACGTAGCAAAGGGGTTAACTTGTCAGATCCCATGGGAAATGAGAGTGAGGTGCATGTTCTACTTGGTGTAGATCATTATTATGAAGTAGTATACCCTGGATTTAAAAAGATGTGTGGTGTAGTTTTAATCCCCACTAAATTTGGATACTGCATGAGCGGAAAGGTGCATACTACACAGTCAAAGGTCCTGGTCGACACGGTCTCGATATATAGAGTCAATGTAACCGCGGCAGAGGAGTTGGGAAGGGAGGATTACCAACCTAGTGACCCTAAGATGGCTGCCGAGTTCGACCTGGAACGACTGTGGAGATTGGATCACAGAGGCATTAATCCTATGGAGACTGATTATGACTCGGAAGTTGCGCTACAAAGGTTTGACGAGTCTGTGTGCTACTGTGCCTCAGACAAGCAATATAAAGTTAGTTTACCCTGGAAGAACAGTGAGATAAGCCTGCCTACCAACTATGGTTTGGCATTAGGTCGCTTGCGCGCATTGCAGCGGAAATTGTCTAACGAACCGAGCACGCGCCAGGCGTATGACGATGTATTTCGGAGTTATGAGGATAGGGGCTTTATAGAGAGAGTCGATGTCAGGGAACCGTGTAAGAAGGGTAGGGTTCACTATCTGGCCCATCATGGGGTAAAGAAAGACAGCGTCACCACACCAATACGGGTGGTGTATGACTGTTCTGCCCACCAAGGACAACAACCCAGTCTAAATGACTGCCTGTTGACAGGTCCGTCCATGGTGTCGGACCTGTCCCAACATCTATTGCGGTTTAGGCTGGGGAAGTATGCCTATACCAGTGACATCGAGAAGGCATTCTTGATGGTAAAGCTAATGGAGGAAGATAGAGATGTTACCCGCTTTCTTTGGTTCGGCGACATTAGCGACTCTGAAAGTCCCATCATAATATACCGTTTTCGGGTTGTACTCTTTGGGGCCACTTGCTCGCAGTTTTTGTTAAATGCCACAATCAGAAAACATCTAGCTGACACTCATGAGGACACAAGTAAACTATCTCGCGGATTATACATTGACAATTTGCAGGGTACTAGCGATAGTCAAGATGATTTGTTGTATGCATACTGGCAAGCACGCAGATTGTTTGCGGATGCACATCTATTTCTCCGCGAGTGGGTTACTAATAGTGAAGATCTTCAGAGTTTAATACAGGTGGATGGTACGGCATCTCTTAACCAGGAAAAGTCCAGAAATTTGGGGATGATCTGGCAACCTAAACATGACCTACTAACTTTTCAAACAAGGTCTTTTGCTCAGCAGACAGGAGCGCACACCAAAAGAAGTCTGTTGAGCAAAGTTGCGCAATTTTTTGATCCTTTGGGTCTAGCATTACCTGTTACCATAAGAGCTAGGATTCTAATGCAGGAAGTTTGGAGACGTAAAATAGGATGGGATGACAGTTTGCCTGAGGACCTGAATGACCAAGGGACATTGTTGTTGAATGAATATGCCATCCTATGTACTAAACCTATACCTCGTAAAGTGGCGGCGTTCGGTGACGTTACGTTCCACACGTTTTGCGATGCTAGCGCCACGGCATACGGGGTAGCCATATATGTTGTTACTTCATTTGGGGCACATTTAGTTACAGCCCGGGCCAAGGTAGCCCCGGTTAACCCTTCCTCCCCGGGCTGTCTTAGCTAATGACGGTCGCCCCTACCCGGGCGATATGGCCGAAAAACGTCTAGGCCTAGGCTACCGTATTTATGTTTATTTTCACTGCTAGAACTTTCCCACTCATCTATAATCGTAGTGCGGTTTTCAATCTGTATTTTGGCATTTAGTAGAGCTCTGTAAGTCAACTGGTTCAGTTGTGATGACGATTTCAGTGGAGCCAATATTGCAGAGATGTTGCCAATATGGGGGCTTTTTAGACACTAATTTCGTCATGACGTCAGAACAATAACATTGAGGAGTCTTCTCCTTCTTGTTTTGGGAGGTGCGGTGACGAACGCTTGGGTTTGTTGACATACGTCGTACGCACGGCGTTCGGACCAAGCTTAATTAGGCTATTAAGCTCATGCCTTAGATAAGGCATACCGGGTAGCAGCCCTTCTTTCGTGCTGTCCTTACCTAAGGCAGCCCGGGTAGGAAGGGTTAAAAAGGTAACTATCCCTAAAATGGAATTGACTGCCATGCTGCTATTAGCACGTCTGGTGCAACATGTACGCGCAGCATACGAGAGCGAATTAAATATTGAAATCGTTCATGTATGGTGCGATAGTCAGGTCGCACTCAACTGGATACATAGCAAGAAGTCTCTGCCAGTTTATGTGCGGAATAGGGTAAATGAGATTAGAGCCCTTTTGCCAGACGTTGCTTATCATTATGTAAATACAAAAGAAAACCCTAGTGATCTCATAATTAGGGGTATAACGGCTAGCCAGTTAATGAAGTCCGAATTGTGGTGGTATGGTCCAAAGTGGCTGCTCCATGAAAGTGAATGGACGATATGGCATGCTGTTGGTGAGGGACTTCTGCCACTGGAAACAGTGGCAGTTACAGCCCAACCAAATGAGCCACCGGGTCCTATCATGAAGTGGGCAAGATTCGGTGACTATAATAAACTAGTCAGAGTTGTAGCTTGGGTGTTGCGATATGTATCCAATCTCAAGCTTAAAGTAACGGGCCAACTCTGCAACAGGGGTCACAACATTGATGCTCGTGAATTTAAAGCAGCTGAAGTAACTTTGATCAAATGGGTTCAAGTAGAAACCTTTTCCAATGAATTAGAATCCTTGAAAAGCTCGAATAAGACATTAATGCCTAATATAGTGCGTCAACTACGGTTGCACCTAGACAATGGCCTCATCAGGTGTGAGGGTCGCCTGAAGTGGTCGGGTGTACCAGACGGCACAAACCGACCTATACTTATGCCAACAAGACATCACGTTACTGATCTATTGATCATACGTGCACATAGGGAAGTAAAACACTACGGAGTATGTCATATTATATCAAATTTACGTCTCACATGGTGGATACCCAGAGTTCGACAAGTAGCTCGACGCGTAGTGAGAAAGTGTGTAATATGCCAGAGACTAAAGGGTAAACCATATGCAACTGGACCAGCTCCACCTCTACCTGAATGCCGTGTAAAGCACGTAGAACCTTTCCAAGCGGTAGGATTAGATTACACAGGGGCATTGAAGACGAGGGAGCATGAGAAGGTTTATATATTATTGTTTACCTGTGCGACGTCTCGAGCGGTACACCTAGAACTATGTGATAATATGTCTAGCGAAGAATTTATGCTGGCGTTCAGACGGTTTTGTGCCCGTCGTTCATTCCCTCAACTCATTCTTAGCGACAATGCTCCCACTTATGTCCAAGCATCAAAATATCTAAAGGATATGAGTAGTGATCCTACTGTTATCACTTTTTTGGGAGAGAAGAAGTGCGAATGGAGGTTCATTCCAGTTAAGGCACCTTGGTTTGGTGGAATGTGGGAACGATGTGTCGGCATAGTAAAGTCAGGACTAAGAGCGGTTGTAGGACGTGCTCTATTAAAGAAAAGTGAGTTGACGACAGTCCTCACAGAGATAGAGGCAGTCGTGAATGATCGCCCGCTTACATTTGTGTACACCGACCTGCAAGAACCACTACCATTAACGCCAGCTCACTTGCTATATGGAAAACCATTGACTGCGTTTCCATCTGATTTTCAGTCCATAGTAGAGTTAGAGGATCCCTCGTTATACTCTGAGGTAGCGGTGTCTAAGAGATACCAGTATATATCCAGGATAATCGAGGATTTTAGGAAACGGTGGATTAGTGAATATCTGCTAGCATTGAGGGAAAGGAGTGTTACTCCCTCTGGTAGACCAACGGCGCCTACAGTTGGTGAAGTTGTTTTAATTAAAGAAGATAGTTCTCGTTTATACTGGAAATTAGGCCGCGTATTGGAGGTATACAAGGGGGCAGACTCTGTAGAGCGGGTGGCGCTATTGAAGACAGCCACTGGAACTACTGTTCGTCCTATCGCACGTTTGTACGCTTTGGAGCTCGATTCCGCATTGCAATCTGAGGCTCCACCTGTTATTGCTGGGTCCGAGGATTCTCAAAGGAACGACTCACCTCTTACTGATGGTGATCATGCTCGGACCGGGACGCGTCCCAGACGCGCTGCTGCTGGCGCCGTCGACTTGTGGCGTCAGAAGATAGCCTCTGGGCAACTTTAGGTTTAAGGTGGGGTTCAGGTCTTTTTTGTGGGGGGAGTGTATCGTATAAATACGATAGAATATGACTCTTTTGTGATCTCGTATGTCTCTGTGACGTCACGATCTCTCCTACAGCACGACGTAGGATGAGTAGATCGTATATTATAAGATTGTAAATAAGTTAAGTTAAGGCCTAATATGCTATTAAGCAATATTGCCATGGTCTTATGTAGTATATATGAATTTATCGTATATATTAATATAATTTATCGTATAGAGCAACCTAAATGCGGTACGATAATTTGGGCTCCTGGCGGTTTGCCAAGGCAGCAAGGTGTGCTTTTGAGGTACGCCAGAGCCTTCACGAACACCAACCAGTTAACATCCAATTTTCCGCCCTCAGTTGAAAGTGCTTTTGTGCCTGTAATCACAATGCACATACAGCAATACACTCAGCTACACCATCACGACGCTCTCATCGACATCATGACTGACTGATAGATAAGCATACATTATAATAATCATGTCCATTCCCATGTAATCATTTATTCTTTCTTTAACTTGACTCGAGTCTTGGGACCGAAGTCTCGTTCCCCATTGTCCACCGCCATATTGGATAAAACGTTCTCCCTTGCCTCATTGCCACGTGGAACTATTGGTGAGTTAATTCCTGGCTAATATTAACCCTTATAACCTTACCCTATATATACATTTATTATGTGAGACCTTTGGATATAAATTAGCTTGTTTCAGATTGAATTCAATTTAGATATAGAGTAGTTTTCATTTAGATTGATTTTATTTGATTCATTATAGCTTAGTAAAATTTAACTTCCATTGATAGTTTACCACAGTGTGTGTGCGCGAGTGTTTGTGTGCCATTTCCTGTCAATGTTTGATCAATGGAGTGAGTATTTCAAGCGTTAGGAGCTGAATGTAAAGCCAACTATACAGCTTGATAGTATATAACTTACAGTGCTGGATACTGTATACTGTACAGTGCATAAGCGTTTAAAATCGTGATGATATATCACTTAGCTCTGCATTTGAATGTCTGTTGAAAACCTATATCAATATTTGTTTTGTTCGCATTCCTCAACACAGAATAAACATATAACGCAAAAGATTATCTGCATATGTAACCGATTTGTATGTTTTGCTGTGTGCCACAATCCACTGTAATTTCCAAATAATTGATATGTTTGTAAAAAACATTGGTTGAAATTGTATTACACACAAGCAAATATTAACCCAGGAAATGATAAACACCCCTATGCAATTGTCCTGTGCTAGACCTAGGACGATTTGGTGACTCTTCCAAAATGCAACGAAAACCACATCATCGTGTAGGAAATGCAAGCACGCATCCAACCATATATATATATATATATATATACTGTATATATATATATATATATATATATATATATATATATATATATATATGAATAACCAAAAGATGCATGGTTGAAGTGTTACGGTGGTCCGTAGTTGAAAATGTGGCACAAAATCGGCAACGACCGACTGTGCATATGGGAGTATTGGTTGGGTGGAGGGACGAAATGGGAGGAGCATGGTGGAGGCACGATGGGGGGCATTAAATATAATTGGATTTTCATCCCTATAGCCCTGACAGTCACACTTGTTTTTGTTGTCGGGAGTGTTTTGGTACAAGTTCGAGAGGAGCGACACAGCCCACCAGTAAAACTTCTCGAGAGAATTGTCGCATGCGCTGGATTAATAAGAGGATTCGCAATTTGTTTGATGAATATTACCATGTTGAATTATCAATATTGATGAAAAATATAAAACTAGTTGTATCATGGCCTTGAATGGCTGTTCAACTAAGGCCACAAAGACAAATATTTGCATTGAGTGAATGTGGCATGTTTGGTGTTCTGTAATTGGAGATTGGAACTATCTGTATATTGTAACACAATGTGTTGATATTTTAGATAACTGCAATAATCAACACCCTTTGCTTTATTACTGTAATCCAATCAATATTATTTTCTACCAAGTCATTAATGGAATCACTGAATGAATGAGCATTGTTTAGTTAGATGATTCACAATATACTGTATATAAAGAAAACCAGGTTGTACTTCGATATATACAGTATTGATGACACAGGCACCCCATGTTCGTGATTGTACTCCTGATCTGCATACCCTCTCATTTGTATTAAATAATTCGAGAGCAAACAATATAGTCAACACTCCATAATTATATAAGCCAATTAAACTTCATCTTTAGACCATTTTGCACCACACATTACGAGGTGTTTATGCCTAACTATGAAGAAATGGCTTACTGTGCTTGTGTTACGCTTCCTCATTTGAAAATGATTGAATCTGTGTTACTTTCACGATGTACCATTAGCCAATATAATGTAAATGCACACAGATCACCACTGTTCATGTGACTGTTCATGCTTTATGTTATACTTCATATTATGTCTGTCTTTGTTTGTCCAGGCTTTGTCTAAAATTATTCACATTGTTCATTTTGTTTTTGTCATGTCCGGTACCGTATCCTCTTTGTTTCTAGTGTTATGACCGGGGCTACGAATAAAACAAGGGCACTTAATGATTGGACTAGTAATAGGGCACTATGCAACAACGGTACGCTAGATCCAAACCCTCGAACTTATATGCCGGCGAACAAAAACACTTATACCCTCCAGAGTTAATCTGCGATAATGGGGTATCCTTAACTGGGCATAAATGTACTCTACTTCAGGCTAACCCACACTGGTATAGCCTGATAACAAACAAGATGCAAGTTACGTTAAATGCATCAAAGGGAATCTATGGAAAGATCAATTAAATCACTGCAAGATTTAATACAATAAAAAAGATGCTTCAATACAGTTACTCTAAACAACAATAATCTCTTCACTCCTATCTGAAAGAAAGTGAAGTATAGTCCTACAGCATAGACCTGGAAACTTCTGAAGAAAGTCTGATGCTCATAAAATGCTCGTATCTTAAATTATATAAAGGCAGGAGTACAAAGGAGTACAAGGGAAATCAAGCAACAACAGATCTAGTGACCCTTCTAGGTTGCTTGTCCTCCAAAACACTGAGGATCAAGTGTCCAAACAGTGGGTTAGAGTGGGTAAGGGAACATTGGAAAGGGAATTACTGCCCTGGAACTAATGTCCGTGGCAGAATTAGGAAGTTATTAGGGGCCAGATGGGTTAGTAACTGAGGGGGGAATAAAATAAAGTTATTCATTTACAAACGCAGTCAGTCGCGGGTTTGATGCGAGATATTTGTCTAGGCGGAGTTTAAATGAATCAACGGTGATGCAGTCTATAACGTTTTGGGGAAGCCCATTCCACAAGTTGACAACTCGATTGAAGAAGAAATTCTTAGATTCGTGTGAGTTAAAAGATTTACCAATAATTTTGCAACCGTTTCCCCGCGTGTAATTAGATTGGTCGATAGTGAAGTACTTACTACAGTTCATATTGTCGATGCCTTTGATGATTTTGAACACTTGAATTAAGTCACCTCTTAACCCCTAACTATCGGCGCGCAACATAAGTCGAGTATAATAAATCTGGACTATCTGGCGGCGCGCGACATAGGTCGTGTGGCAATTTCAGCACGTAATGTTGCTGAGAGAGAGAGAGACGAGTGGTGGCAGGAGAGTAGCGAGCGTATGACTGCTCCAGACCACCGCGGCGAACCTACTGACACGAATCCCACCTCCTCCCTCCCTCTCTCACTCGCTACATACTGAATTGTATGGGTAAAGTACCGAATTACATGCTTTTTGCACTCGTGTTGCGCGGTTGTTGCAAGACAACTAGCGGTCATAAAAGGATTGTTGTGGTGTCATTGGAAAGCTCTGTTTATGCCCTTTCAGGGATAGATACTTGTTTTACGCTCTGGGTCTTATTTAGGCATGAAAATGATCACATAAACAGCCCTATTTTGGGTAAAAACACCCCGCTGGTGGCTACATATTATATACCGCCTATGCCGCTCTTAAGGTGTTAATCTGCGCTGGGTTAAAGGAAATAGATTTAATTCGCTAAGACGCTCTTCGTATGGTTTGTTCTTTAGGCTAGGTATCATTTTGGTAACTCTACGCTGAACTCGTTGTAGCTTGTTTATATCTTTTTGGTAATAAGGGCACCAGGATTGAACGCAGTATTCCAGAAGAGGGCGGACTAAGGAATTGTAAAGAGTTAGGATAACTTCTTTGGATTTATGCTCAAATGACCTGCCTATAAAGCCAATTATTTTGTTTGCCTTCTTAACAACTTCTGAACATTGTTGACTCGGTTTTAGGTTACTCGATGTTGTTACTCCCAGATCAGTTTCTCTGTTTACATTCTTCAGCTGAGTGCCATTCATCGAATAGTTTGCTTTCTCATTTAGGTATCCGATATGTAGTACTTTACATTTATCCGCATTGAAACTCATTCCCAAATTTGGGCCCAACATGACAATTTATCTAGATTGTGTTGCATATCGTCAACTTGTTCTTTTGAGAGTACGCTATTTGCAATTTTTGTATCGTCAGCAAATTTTGAGATTGTACAGGTGAGACCCTCATCTATGTCGTTGATGAAAATTAGAAAGAGAATTGGTCCTAGTGCCGATCCCTGGGGTACCCCGCTCTTACATTGGTCCATTTAGATGCCTTACCGTTTATGACTACTCTTTGCTTTCTGTCGCCGAGCCAATTTTCTATCCATTTCAACACACCGTCTTGTATTCCACGGGCTTTTAGTTTTAGCAGTAAATGACTCATATGACGCAGAGGTTGCCAGATTAGCAATAAGAAATAGAGTTCTCTCACTCATAATTACCTCTCCAAAATTAGTTTTCTGCCCACAGCTAACTCGAAGACAACTGCAGAGGTTGAAGTAACTAAACTAAAGGTTTCTAAATACCCCTGATGGTAACAAAGGTTTTAAAGTATCCCTAATAGGCTCAAAATTGCGTCATATGTCGGAGAGGGTTAACAACTTCTGAACATTGTTGACTCGGTTTTAGGTTACTCGATATTGTTACTCCCAGATCGGTTTCTCTGTTTACATTCTTAAGCCGAGTGCCATTCATCGAATAGTTTGCTTTCTCATTTAGGTATCCGATATGTAGTACTTTACATTTATCCGCATTGAAACTCATTGCCAAATTTGGGCCCAACATGACAATTTATCTAGATTGTGTTGCATATCGTCAACTTGTTCTTTTGAGAGTACGCTATTTGCAATTTTTGTATCGTCAGCAAATTTTGAGATTGTACAGGTGAGACCCTCATCTATGTCGTTGATGTAAATTAGAAAGAGAATTGGTCCTAGTACCGATCCCTGGGGTACCCCGCTACTTACATTGGTCCATTTAGATGCCTTACCGTTTATGACTACTCTTTGCTTTCTGTCGCTGAGCCAATTTTCTATCCATTTCAACACACCGTCTTGTATTCCATGGGCTTTTAGTTTTAGCAGTAAATGTTTGTGGGGAACTTTGTCAAATACGTTGAAAATCAAGGTATATAATATCTACAGCTTTACTCTCATCGTAGAGGTTGAGGATATCGTGGAAGAAGTCTAAGAGGTTTGTTAAACAGGAACGTTTTTTACGAAAGCTGTGTTGAGTATCTTTAAGTATATTATTTTCCTCTAAGTGATTTACGAGTCTGTCTCGTATGACCGTTTCTAGCATTTTACATACAGCTGAGGTTAAGCTAATTGGACGATAGTTACTGGGTAGGGATTTGCTGCCTTTTTTGAATATCGGTGTTACGTTGGCTATCTTCCACTGATCAGGCATAGTTCCAGACTGCAAGGAATTATTGAATAGTAATGTCAGTGGTTTGGAGAGCTCATCCTTAGCTTTCTTTAGAACTCTAGGCGAGATTGTATCAGGTCCAGGCGTTTTATTTACCTTGAGTTTATCTAAACAATTCAATACTTCTCTCTCTGTAACGGTGATATTGCTTAGAACATCTGAATTATCAATCTGAATCGGCGATGTCGTCTTTGGTGTATTCTCCGTTTTCATCGACTAACGGTCCAACAGTTGAAGTAACTACTTTTTTCTTTCTGATATAACTAGAATTCTTTCGGGTTTGTTTTACTTTGATTCGCAATATGTAACTCTAGGGTCTTTTTACTTTGCTTAATTAACTTTTTGGCTTTGCGTCGTAGCTCTACAAATTTCACCCGTTCTTCGTCATTTTGTGAGGATTTTAATCATCATTAGCAAATTTTTTAGCAAGCAGGCAGTTTGAAATATCTTTATTCCACCATTTGGGCTTATTATTATGGCCTGGACGCCGTATTATCGATGGTATACAGTCTTGCACTGCTTTTAGGTAAGTGGATTCGAATAACTTCCAAGATGTATTTATGTCGTTATTGTTAATTAAAAAGCTCCAGTCAGTTTCTTTAAACATAGAGCTAAGTTTATGGAAGTTTGCTTTCTTGAAATTAGGGACTTTTTCGATGCTACTATTTGGTTCGTTACTAGTAAACTTTAAAGTGAAAGTTATCGTACGATGGTCGCTGTTAATTCATCACCAACATTCAAATTTTCTATTAATTCTTCTTTTGTTGCAAGTACAATGTCAAGAACGTTATTACCACGGGTCGGCGTTCGAACAAATTGATAAAGCGAACTCTCTTGCAAGTTCGTATACAAGTCATGTCCGGAGTGAGAAGTAAGAGTATCACCCCACTTGGTCACAGGTAAATTAAAAGTCGCCCAAAATTACGGTATCTTGTGAGTTACTTACATCTGCAATTTGTTCGTAAATTTCTCGGTCAGTTTGCACTGATTGAGCTGGAGGTCTGTATATTAATGCAAGTATTATTTTTGTACCTTTATTATTCTTTATTAGCACAAAAGATGCGTCAACGTTCACAATTTGAGGTTTTGACAAGAGGGTAGGGTTAAGACTTTCTTTGATATAAAGTAAAACGCCACCTCCATTTCGATTTATTCGGCTTTTCTCAAACATTACATAACCGGGAAGTGAATACTCTGCTATAAAGTCTCTATCTTCTGTATTGAGCCAAGATTCTGTTATGCCAATCACATCATAATTTTCTGTTAACACTAGCTTCTCTAAATCTGAAAATTTATTGCGTATGCTACGAGCGTTTGCATAGAAAACCTTTAAATTTGTTATTTTAGAACTCACGGAACGCTCTTTAATAATATTTTTGGTTCTTGTCGGATCTACATTTATGTTCATGGCTGTCCTCGGTCCTCGCTTCTGAGGCAGGACACCACACGTGTAGACTGAATACACTAAAAGATAGGACATATAATGTTAACTGACACGAGAATACTATAAATGCGCAACGGTAGTAATGCTCGACACTAAAAGAAGTACTTCCTCCTCAACGAAACAGTCTGCTATGGTTGTGCAACTCAACAACAACCTAGACTAATAAATGCTGTGAATAATAATGCATACATATCATAGAGCTTATATTAAATACTAACAAGTGTCTACTCAATTAATAATGTCTAGCTGGGATACTCTAGGTAAGGAACTGGGGTTGAGCAAGGCAGGCTCGTAGCCTAGCGATGTCCTTAAGACTGCATCCTTTAAGTTACGTTAATTGACTGGGGTGCTCTCTTGATAGATCCAGATCACAAGTATCTGGTTCAATCCTGGCGACCCTCAAAAGACAAGCAAAGAGGCAGCAAAGTGTGGAACTGGAACAGGCCAAAGCCCTCAGTCAACACAATGCTGCACTCGCAAAAGACGCAGCCGAAAAGACAACCTAGGCTACCACAGGACCGGTCGAAGTCATGTAGGTATAAACAAACCATACACACATCGGAGACAACGACTACAGTAACCTTATCCCAGTCTAGCATTAAATAAAAGAGCAGAACACTAAATCAATAATGGAGACACACACACACAGTTCTACCTCTACTAAATAAGAACCCTCAATCCTATTCTAAGTACATGTAAATATCTCAGAGGACGGCGCATGCAATACAATGGGCCGGCTATGGAAACCGTATGCAGAACCCAAGGGTTTAAGTAATTGAATAAAGGTGAGGAGCAATGGAAAAGAAGAAGGTCAGAGAGAGAGACAGTGGTAAAGGTGGTGATCGGGAGAGAGTATGCAAAGGGATGTTAGAAGCATGCACGCTAAGCCTGTCCTGAGGAGGGTAGCTCCTCGGAACCCTCACGCAGGAGATTAGTTACACAGGAGCTGGCAAGGGCGCGATGGTCGGCCAATCACGGGCTGAGACCTCTCAAGGCAGCAGGCCCCTAGGACGCGCCCGGAGCCACCAGCCAATCAAAGGCGAGGGAAAGCCCGCGCGAGCGGGAAAACTCCTCCGAGCGAGGCAACAAATGCATACGCACGCACATATTACCACCTCGCTGCCTATATCTCTCTTTCTCCTTAACTCTTACACAACGCATCTTATATTCTATTAATGATATAAAATACTTCCCGTTGTCACAGACGAAAATAAAGACCACCACTAGAGTGTCTGTGACAATGGGAGTACTAGGAAATAAAGAACAACATTCTCTGATAACTGTAGCCCATCTCACTGCCCTGGCGAGCGCTAGCGAGTTACGAGCGCATTCTGCCAACGCTGGTAGACGTCACACCCCGCCCAAGATATGGGACGCTCAACATTAGGCGAGCATCATATCTGACAAGGCAGAATGCCGACAAGAACCGCCACACCTAGCCACTCCACCAGAAATGAAATGCAAAGCTCAATCTTAAATAAAACAACATTTTAGCATAAAGAAAATCTTATAACCTTTCCCAAACATAATAGTATAATTTTAGCCTGCTATGCTCCCTGAGCGAGCTTGACAGAGCCCAGCCTACTAAGTGAAAGACAGGTTCAACTTAGGACTTTAGCTATAACATTGGCAACTTACAATTAACTATCAAAAAGAAAGAGTTTTTATGTGATTTTTGTTTTATTTGATTTTAATGTTGTTTTTGACGGCTGCTCTACAGGGGCAAGCCTGATTTTTCTCCACTCTCAACACACACTGACTGAACAGGGAGGGTTCTCCTGCAAACAAACCCTCCTGTGACAAACAATCCGCCAAAACATTATCAGTGCCCTTAGCATGCCACACATCCAACTTGTGTTCCGGCAGCAAAACAACACCTGACACTGATAAACTGCCCAGTTCATCACAAGACTGGCACTTCTCTTCGCTCTTTCCGGCAACAGGGCCTGCCAATAACCTTTCACTAGTTCTACCTTCGTGACGAGCGAGGCAGCCCCGATGCGGTCTATGGTATGGTCAAGTCTAGGTAATGGATAGGCATCTGTCAGGGATAATGCTTCCACACTCTTGCAATCACCATACACACAGATCTTGCCACTCAACTCAGGTTGCAAACTCACTGGCAACGACCACTCACGATATCCTTTATCCCTCAGACCCTTTTTCCACATGTCGTCTAGCTCTGTTTTCACGACAGGCTGTTGAGCAGGATTTATACGGTAGGGAACTAACTTGAGCCTTGCACTGTCTCCAGCCTCCATGTCGGATTCTACCCCGTACATCTGGCCTGGAGAAGCAACAAACATGCGGATGTACTGCCACAGCCTAGTAAACAACATCTCTTGGCGCTCAGACACAAGAGGTTGCAACTTATCTCGAAGAACAACATGCCTCGTGCCCTCCCACAACCCAGCCGAGACCGCAGCTTCTAAACTAAAGTCTCCCTCCTTCGTCCCTAGAACAGCCAGGTCATGAGAGGGACAATCAGTACCACCTGTGCAGTCACTCCCATAGTTCATAATTGCTATGGCTTCCCCGCCGATACTGTACATGCGCACCCCCGCATTCCTTACGACTACATCTGCCTGCGCAGCATCACCGCCTTCAGCGACATGGCCAGATACAGTCGGTCTATGGTAGGGCTGTTGCATTCGACTAGAGCAGCATTGGGAGGCTATGCGACGACCGGGCACATCCACTCCACAGCCAACCTCACCAATCTGCTCAATGTCCTCCTTCTGACCACCACCCTTGGCAGCCATGGGTCGACCCTGGCCTGACAACCATGCCAAAGCCTCGTCGCCCACCTTGAACCATCGAAACAACGAGGTCAACGGTCGACTAACACTCAAGTGACCTGCCAGCGGAACCTCGTGCACCGCCTGAGTTGTGAGGCTTGGGTGCTCGGCACGACCAGTGGGGTATGAACCGAGCTGGTGCTGGAGCGCTGCACACTGTTGCTCATGCAGGTGCTCTAGCGCTTCCACAGCCACCAGACTCGTGTCCCCCGCCCACTGCTCCGCCGAGACATGACAATCCCAACTCTCCTCCAACTGTGCCCTACTGCCCCCCTCTCCTTCTCCACCTTGGCCGCTGCAGACCAACGCAGGGACAGTAGGCTGCTCAGGTGGTTGCCTCACAAACTCCTTCAACAGGTTCACATGACATGTTTCCCCGTCCTCGTGTTCAATAGCCCCGTTCCCACAACTCTCCTCCACCTGGGAACTACTGTCGCGGAGTGCCATCACGCCCAACCATGTCACTAGGGGTGACAGGTTCTGGGGCCACTGGGGCCACTCCGGAGCTCACCTCTGGGTCAAGTACTAAGTCGCTAAGAAGAGCCGCTGGAGCAAAACTCACAAAACTCCCAACTTTAGCTTTCTCCTTCCGACCGTTCCTCCGCTGGTCTAGAGACTGAGGAATAGGCTGTGACACCTTAGATGCACGAGATCGGGTGACAACACACGCCCTCTGCTGTGATTGACACCTCTCGACCAACTCCTGCCCCTCCCTACTCACGTCGGCCGTCCTCTCGGCAACGACTAAGGGTGGAACCTCAGCAGCAGGTAACGCAAAGTCGTTGCCGAGAAGAAGGTCGACGCCCTCTACTGGCAGTTTCTCCACGATTCCAACCTCCAGCTCTACTCGAACCAACGGGTATGACCTTGTAGCATTAATACCCTGCACCACAACCACCCGTGCCGCGTTTATAGGTTTGCCTGTAAAGTTTTTCATCAGAGTCTGGGATGCACCTGTATCACGCAACAACTCCAACCCATGCTTGCAACCAGCCCAACTCACGCAGCCACGCCCTCTATGGTAGCAAAAAGCATCGCGGACAGGTTTCGAGCCTTCCGGACACCTCTTCACTGGCTGTGCCCCCGCATCTGACATATCACCCCGGGTAAATGCAGATGACCTCAGAGACACCCCAATGTTGCTAGCCAAAGACACGACTGCAGTAGGTTGGTTACTAGGGCAGGAACGTGCGAAATGCCCCTTGTTATTACACTTAAAACACTCTACTTCACCCTTGGAC
>JBAKBP010017323.1:0-49209 GCA_037953745.1 Lithodes maja
GTGAGAAACTTGTGAACTTTGTCCTGAATAGACATTCGAATGCAGAATGTGTTATCTTGGTTAATGACTCGTACGAGCAAGACTTCTCCATCAAAGATAGTGAACGACAACACCGTCAACAAAATCAGTCCATTTGCAATGTGTTTATGAAGTCAGAGGACAAATTTCCTTCTAATAGAGACTTTCATGATCTTCTTGGTAAGCCAGAGAATAAAGTTCGCCTTCAAGCATTTATCAAGGCTGCTTTCAAAAGAAAGGCATCTACAACCACTATTCAGCTTATACACTGTGTTGTTGGAAAACCAGCAAAGAATCTCACCACAGATGAAGTTTTGCAGAATCTCGCATACGCCCATGCAGAAGCAGACACAGCTCTGTTCACTCTTTATGGTAAGCTGCGGTCAGAAGGGTATACAGAAGCAGTTGTCATAGACACTGAAGATACTGATAACTACGTTCAGGCAGCCTATGTGGCTCGGCAAATATCAGGACTCTTGTGCTTGAAACGCAAATCTCAGCTGATAAATGCTCGGTGTTTGTGTAGTGAGGCAATGGCGGAGTCTTTGATCCCACTTCATGTTCTTACCGGATGCGACCATAACTCCGGCTTTTATGGAATAGGCAAGAAAACTATTGTTGACCGTGTAGAAAAATCATCAGAAGCTCGCAACCTCCTTAAAAGTTGTGGCACAATCATCCCAGTCACACAGGAAATCATCAATGACTTACAGAAATTTGTTATCCGGTACATCTATTGTGACACCAAACACAAGACCCTAGCAGAGGTGAGAGCAGCAAAGTGGTCAGTACTCAAGAAAAAGAAGATCATCAGACTGGTACCTGATTCTGACAGTCTACGACCACACTTAGAGCGCACCAATTACCTCACATATCTGCAGAAGAATTTCCAGCTTCAGAATCATCCATCACCAATTGGCCATGGATGGCACCTTGTAAATGGCTTATGCCTCCCAGTACGCTATACCCAACCTGCACTTCCATCATTCCTGGATCTTCTAAAAACTCCAAGTCATCCACAAATGGAGAGCAGCGATGATGACAGCGGAAGTGATTCTGACAGTTGTGCATCATATTTGTCCTGCAGTGATAGTGCATCTTAATGCAGTAGGTCTCATGTTTTATTAATTTAGGATACCAAAGTTTCTCAGTGGATTTAACAACATCATATTTGTCTTAGATGTTGAGGTTAATGGGACTCTAAATCATGAATTATGCCATCCCATTGATTTTCTGAATTATTTTCTTATTTACTTAATTATTTGGTAATTATTTATTAATTATTTTTTAATTGTGCCATGCCATTGATCTTCTGACACCAAATTAGTGGGAATAGACACCAAAATTGTCATTTTTGGCCATTCACTTCAAGAAATAGAACTTTATAATTTGTGTAAGATGACGGCGGCGGCCATTTTGAAAAACGTCTAAAATAACAACTTTCCCGTCATTTTGGTGAGGTGTATGGGGCTTATTTTTTTTAGTATCAGTTGCCCTTGTTAAATTCACTGAGAAACTTTGGTATCCTAAACACGGTCACGGAAGCTCTGAAAATGACTACTCGTATGCAGTGAGAGTTAGACACACTAGAGTAGCGATGTTACTATACTGTCTGACAACACAAGTTTACCCTTCAGTAATATCATGTGTCGTTTTTGTCTCACTGTGGGCCAATTTTAAATAGTATTTTACAGTCAGTAATTACAAAACGCACTTTAGCCTTGGTATTTTCTTGATGCTGTAGTTTATTGACACAGTTAATATTGGTGATTACTTATGACACTATAGTACAGTCATTTGTAACTTATTATGTATACAATAATGTAATAAACAAATTCATATAATATAATACCCAAAATGGTTGTGTAGGATCACACCTGAACATTCAGTAGCACCTTAAACAAGGCTATCTGATGTTGGAAAACTTATTATTCGGATATAATTGTATTGATCACAATATATTTTAATGCTTGATCTTTTGTATTATGTTAAGTTAGATATTTCCTTACTAAATAATATGGTATTCGTAGAATATAATATGTTGTTTGATGTCTTATGTAACCATTTGTTAAGGAGTTAATTATTAATATATATTTTCGGATTGTTCACTTATGGTAAAAAACATTACTATACAGGATATGCCTTACCTATATGTAATAACAAATACTGTCGTATTACGCTTGATTTTATTTTATAGATTATAATTATAGAGATATCGTTATAGTATTATATAATGTATCAGTTTAATTAGATACTGATTCCTTCACGTCCATGTATATAAATTATTACCAATAACGTTTGATTATTAACCCCTTCTTTACCGGTGATGTACTTTTCATTATAGTCTGGCCATTATTAGACGATTTTGTTCAGCATAGGAAGGACGTCTACCAATTAAAAGACTACAGACTATCTCAATTAATCCTTTTAGTTACCATACCGGTACATACTTCCTAAACTTCATAAAATCGTCTATATGTAGCTGAAAAAAAAAAAAAAAAAAACGTTTCTGGTACAGAAGGGGTTAATATTCTGTCACTACCAGCACACCAAATATGATTACTGGAGCCGAAGATGGTTCGGGCAGGAATTTGACAGTCAGTGATAGGTGTGTGTGTGTGTGTGTGTGTGTGTGGGGGGGGGGGGGGGTACAGTTGTTTATAAAAGTTCATACCCTCTCCGTAACTGTTTGTGGGGAATTTAAAATAGTATAATACTCTTGCTAATGATTTGCTATAAAACAATTCATTGACTGGTGAGCAGGGTCAGCAACAGGGAGGCGAACCACATGCCCATACAGCTGAAGTTGCCGTTCACGGACCATCCAACTAACATTTCTTATATTAGTTTCACGGTGTAGTTGCTCGTTTGAGATGTAATCATGCCAGTGATAGCCCAAGATCCTGCGAAGACATATAGTACTAAAGGAGTTGATCCATCTCATCAACTCTCTGCCAACTGTCCATGTCTCACATCCATATAATAAGACAAAGAGCAGCTTTGTCCTGCACATGTATCAACAACGCCATGCACTTATGTCGAGTGAATCCATAACACCTTATACTAAGCAGAGGCGACGATTGACATTGAAGCCTGATTTATCACTTTTATGGATTACACTACCAAGGTAAGTAAATTTAAACAAGTCCTCACCACATGCATGAACAGATTTCACTGCATCATCCAATAAGTCACCAAATGCTTGGACTTTGGTATTAGTCCAAGAGACCTTTAAACTCAATGGCTCCGACTCCTCATGTAGTGTCTTGAGGGCCAATCTGAGAATATCCAACTTCACCGCTAAGATCAGTGCATCATCTGCAAAATCAAAATCAGTGATCTTGAAATTGCCAACACCTGCTCCACACTCTGGCCAGCTGCCCGGCCCAGTAACAAGTCTATACAAGTCTTGAAAAGTGTAGGTGCTAAAACACACGCCTCTCTCACACCTGAATTCACAGGGAAGAAGGAGGATGTTCCCCCACCACACTTGACAGTTCCTGTATAAAGTCCAGACATCAGGCCAATGATCAATAATCACCGTGGGGATCCTGTATAGCTGTATTAACTCCCAGAGCGTCTCTCTGTGCACTGAGTCAAATGCTTTCTTGAGATCAACTCACTTCGGCGTTCCACGAGAACCCAGATGCCAGAATCCGGTCAATTGTTGACTTCTTGGGAGTAATTCTGGATTGCTCAGGTCTCTACTCTCTTAGCAGGTGGCTTCGGATTTGAATCAGGAGAATATGGGCAAAGACCTTGCCTGGCACACTGAGCAGTGTGATACCATGGTAGTTATTGCAGTCCTGTCAGTCCTCTCTCACTTGCCAGAGAGGGGTGACCAGACCCTTTGCCAGTCAAGAGGAATGGTACCTGTATGCCATACAGTACTCCAGGCCGCATGTAACCTACGGACCATGGAATCACCCCCAGCTTTCAATAGTTCCCCAGGAATGCTGCAGATAACAGGAGCTTTCCCACTCTTCAGCTTAGCCACAGCCTCTCTTACTTCGGCAAGGGAGAGAGGGTCTTCACTAATTGGCGGATCAGGGACTGGTGGTTGGATGAAGCTGTCCGTTGGGGGCACTGGCCATGTATAACTGTTCAAAGTACTCGGCCTAGTGCGCTCTGCACTCATTATCACCCAATGCGAGTTGGCCATTCACAAACCGAAGATAAGTAATCTGGGGGTTAGGCTTTGAGCGGAGTTTCTCCAGGCTCGGTGAGCAGGCCGAAGGTCATTTGCAGAAATATTCCCCTCAACCTCCTCAGTGATTCCCCTAACATACCTCTCTCTCTCTTCCCTCAGGGAAGTTTTCGCTCTGCGAGACGGGGATCTGTGCTGACCCAGATTTCCATCCAATATGGCAGCACTACTCTCTTCTATTATGCCCAGTGTCTCACCCAATAGGAAACCTCTTCTTGACTTCGGTTTGGCTCCAATGCATTCATCAGCTGCCAACAAAGCTCCCCATTTAAAATTTACCCACAATTCTACAGGGTCCTCCAAGGAGCCAAGTGTTTCAAACTGGTTTGAGTCTGCTACTGCATACTTCCTTGCACACTCCTCATCCTTAAGCCTCTCAAGATGAAACCTTGGGAGATAACATTTGAGATGTTTGTGGTTTTGAGTCGTAGCTTCAGTGTAACAACAAGAAGCATGTTCACATGGCAGACAATAGGAACCAAGAGTTAGTTGTTATATGTGACCGGGTCCATCTGGCAGAACAATGTGGGGTCAATGTGGAAGAAGTGGCACATAATATAAGACTTATTACTGTTATGTATGCGAATGAGCTAAATTATTGAATAGGTGTTGCTGGTTTATTGTTTACTTAGAGCCCTCGGGCTGAAAATCTACAGAGTTTCCTTAACCTACAGTAGGTACAGTACAATGTATATTCTACTTTAGCTACGAGGTCATAATTATGCGGTCTATGGCAAACATGAGGTGCCTCTACCCATAGTACATATGCAGATGAAATGGTGAGAGTATGTGTTGACTAACGCAAGCTGATACTTGAGGAGCTTGGCTAGGGAGAGACTACGATACAATCCTCTCCATCTGGATAGTCGAAAATCGTTTAGGATTCTGGGGGACTTGAACCCTCGACCTCGCAGTCAGAGCACAGCACCTTAGGCTACTCGGCTTATGTGTGTATGAGTATGTGTGTGTGTGTGAGAGAGAGAAAGAGAGCAAGAGAGAGTATGTGTTATTGTGTGTGACTGTGTGTGTGCATATGTGTGTTTGTGACAATATCAAAGATTTAATCTGTCAATAGGGGACAAATTGCTACACAACATAGGTCTTAACCCTTGCTCTACCAGCGACGGCGAATCGCTGTCAGTAGATAAGTCACTCCCAGTCCCAGAGACAGCGAATCGCCATCAGTAATGTACTTTCCTTGTAACTGCCTGTACCTGGTACCACGACCGTTTGAGCACTGCTCTCAATATGGCAAAATTTCTCAGCTTATATAAGACCCACTGAAGGGTGGGAGAGCTAGTCTCGCTTCGTCTCTTGAAATGGAAAGTTGTTCTCTCTTGCCATTTTGGCCACAGTGCTTGGGACTGCAGGGGACTTTTATTACTGTATCCTACGGTACTGGACAGGTTAACACTATACAATACAATTCACCTTTTCTTTCTTCAGCTTGGTGAATAGCTTAATAGGTTTGAGGTAGTTACTCAAACATACACAACATATCAAAGTACAGCACAACATGGCACATCACAACACAACTAAAAACAATATATACAACTTAACACCATACACACGCAATGCAGTACAACGCTATGCTACACAATGTATTACAACGCATACGAATAACTGCACACAAAGCTTAACACAGAACATACAATTAACATACAACCACACAAACTTACCCACAACACAACTCTGCTCGATACACTAAACAAAAAGCAGAAGACACACACACACACACGCTTTCTCTCTCTCTCTCCCCACCCCCTACACACATACATAATACTGAATATATACGATAGCCTACCCAAAAGCTTCACGTTATAAAGTTCTGACCTTTTTTAAAAAGTATCTCTATCCCAAGTCAGGGCAGAGGGACTACAACTTTGGATTTTTCAGTTGGCTACTAGTTGTAATGTTGGAAACTACTCCATTTTTTACTCATTTATATAAACTCTCTCTCTCTCTCTCTCTCTCTCTCTCTCTATATATATATATATATATATATATATATATATATATATATATATATATATATATATACTGTATATTGTCACAATGACCAGGGTCGTTTAGGAGTAGCTAGACGGTAGTGGCGCCTAACTTCTGAAAGCAGTTGTGCCAAGTCTATTAGAAATACCTGGTATTGTGAGTTTCACCCTGATATTACAATTACACATGACTAGTTTTGCCGTGCCTCTAAGCATTTTTGTCTGCATAAACATTTGTGTAGAATGAGCCCATTGAGTGTTATCAGTTTCGTCTAACCAGTTGTTAGTTAACCTCTCCGCTGCGTAGGTGGGTTATTGGCCACCCCTCCCTGTGCGGAGGTATTTAGACTGATTCCTAAACTCAAATCGTATATATCGTACCATAAATATCATTAATACTTATCCATATGCGCCTATTTTACGTTGAGTATAAAGGTATTAACCTGTTACAGCAATAAAACAAGTGGAAACAGCGTTTGGATGGTCAAAATCGGCGATAGAGGCCGGGAGTTACATAACTTATGGCTGAGGCAGCCTGCCAGCCAGCCAGCCGTCACGACGGCTGGAGAGACACTGTTGCGTGTAGTCTCTCTCTCGCTCTTTCCCACGCTTGGTAACACAGATGACCACGCCCTGCTAGCAACTCTCTAATGTTAGCACAAATATATACATAAGAATAAGTGAATAACAGGGAGAATAGGTTATAATTGAAGGGGGGGGGGGGGGAAGGGTGGAAGGAGGGGATGTGGAGGAGTGATATTTGGCATGGCCAAGGGGCAATACAAAAAAATAAAAATAAATTGATACTGGGCTGATTTTTATTTTTTTATTTTTTAGGCCTTGGATTATATAAGGCTTCCCGCAGCCCACCGGTAGGCCTTATGTAAGTCTTGCCACACTTAGTGGGTTAAGTGGCAACGTGTAGTTTGCTGGCTAGTGTGGCTGGCGAGGGAGGCGTTGACAGCTTGTTGCTCTTGCCTCGCGGGAGGTAAGGTTGCTTAGCAACATGAGTTTAATTAATTAGTGATAATTGCAAGTTCAGTTGTGTTACAATATAAAGATGTACTTTATTTTATCTGCCACACTGTTTTAGTTAAGTTGTTAACACAGGAATACTTCAGTATAAGTTATTCTTGTGAAGTGTCTTAGTCTTATCATATTGTGTGGTGAGATTTTGCAACCCCTTCGTTATGAGGTTGGCCTCCGCGGTGCTCTGCAACATCCGGTCCCCTCATTCTCTCGTGGCGGCCAGACAGTATAGGTGGTGGTAGCTCTCTCTTGTGGCACCCCAGTCGGCCCGTTTATTTTTCCTTGTTTGCATAATAGTAACGTAACGTAACGTAACGTAATTAACAGAGAATCTTAGACATCCACTTCTTCCTTTTTACTATTCCTTTCCTCTGATCAGCATTTGACTATATTTCCCTTGTTTTATCGTATGTTCTGTACCTTCGGTGGCTACTTCGTGATTCGTGATAGGGAAGAGCTGGGAGGTTTGCCGGGGTCCTTACTAATAAGCACTGTTAATCCCATAGACAGTCCACACACACACACATCCATAACCCCTACATATTTTTCCCAGTGTTCGTGCTTAGGACCCGGTAACAACCTTGATGGTTCTGCCCCAGCACTTGTGTGTTCCCTATCTCGGGTTTCGGCAATGGAGTGTTTAATATTAATTAGGAATCCAGCTTCAGTCTGGACCCCCCCCCCCCCCCATAGTTAAGTGAGTGTGGGAGGTGGACTCTAAGAGTTCATTGTTTGGGCGGTAACTCACTGGGGGGCCCAGGTTGAAGCAGGATTTATTGGTGTGGTATTAGAGGGGGGTCAGGGCAACCTGCTTCTACTAATATCACCCCGAGGTTAGTAGTCATATTAGGACACTGCCTTGTATTGTTAGAACATTATTATATGCCATATTATGTGCAGCTCTCTTGGGTGAGAGTGGATTACCGTTGGCTGGTTTGCGCACGGTTTAGTATTGTCGAGGACGTGCATAGCCTGTTATGCTCGAAGTACACCTGCACTCTCTTTTTTCGTTGATGTCTGCTGGTAGCCTATATGTATTTAACTGTTTTGATTATCCAACCCAGCATTGCTAATCCCGGTGTTGGTTTCGAGTTCTCGTAGCTAGTAAGTTACATGATTATTTCTGTTCTAGTTATTATTCAGAATAGGAGCAGGGCAGTGTGTGCACCTTAAGCCCTGAGAAGAGCCTGGAAGCGTTCAAAGTGCTCTTACCTGTTGCGTCGTGGTGTTGTTTGGTAGAGAGACAAGGTGCATTTCCACTAGTAATTATTTTCGTATACCGTCTCTAAACAACTGAGGTCCAGATTTGTAACAGTGGCAACCTTGCCTAGGATAATCAGAATAGTACCAGCAGTATTAATAAGATTTATTTTGATCAGATTTTTTTTTTTTAGAATAGGTGTCTAGCATTTATATTTTTTTATTTCTGAACAACAAGCAAGAGAGGAGGGGGAGAGTGTCGTGCCGTTACATATCACCAGTGAGGAGGATGCGAGAGTGTTCCTTCGGAGTTCTCCAGAATGGGCACAAATGCAGTTGAGAAGGGTGGAGGAATTGAGGTTGATAGCAACAGTGTTGGGAGTAGAGGGGTCTTCTTACCTCAGGGAAGCATGTCAGTTGTATACATGGCAGTATTATTATGACGTTCAAGAGGAGGTTGAGTCAACAACTGTGCCGGCAGGAGGCTATATCACACCTGCACGCTCTCCGCTGCGCACACCCAGTCCTTTTAATGAGAGCATAACGTCTTCCCAGTTTACCTGTCCTACTGTTAATCCCCCGTTGTTGCCTGATGTGCCCTCTGGTGTGCCCCAACTTACTCAACCCCATTTTTATCCTTTACACTCTACTCCTGCCGCTGGCTGGCGGCACAGAACCAGGTTACACCTCCCCCCCCCCCCCCCCCCCCCCCCATTTATCCCAGCCGGACTTTCTACGATTCAGCCACGTTACCGTCCAGCTTATGTTCCTACACCACCCCCTACTTTTGCCCCGGTAGGGCTATCGAGTGATGCTCTAGTACAACTAGACTTGAAGAAATTGGAAGTGCAGGAGAAAAGAGAAAAGAGAGAAAGGCAAGAGAGAGAGAGAGAGAAAGGCAGGAGAAAAGAGAAGAGAGAGAGATGCAGGAGAGGTTAGAAACACAGAGAATGACAATGGAGTTACAAAGAACCAAAGTTGAGGTAGACGGGGGTAGGTACACAAGGGGACAAATGGGCACGGTACACAGGGAAGAATCTAGCGAGTTAAAGTTGTCTCGTAGCCTGAAGCGAGTTCCCGCTTTTGATGAGGAAAAAGTCACTGAATGGTTCCAGCGATTTGAAAAGAAAGCACGGGAGTTCGAGTGGCCACGGGAACGCTGGGCGGCATTGGTGGCAAATGTTCTCAAGGGAAAAGCGCTCGAGGCATATGATAGGATGTCAGCAGAGGACTTAGCAGAGTATGATAATTTAAAGCAGGCTATCCTTAAGGCTTATGAACTCAGACCAGAAGCCTATCGCCTTAAATTTCGTAATGCAAGAAAGAAGCCTAATCATACTCATGTTGATTTTGCTAAGTACCTCCGTGATTGTTTGTCTCGTTGGCTTTTGAGTGAAAATGTAACCAATTTAAATGAGGCAGTTGAGCTTTTCCTGCTAGAACACTTTACCAACAATGTCGACAAAGAGCTTTGCCAAAAGATCCGTGAGAAGTGCCCCGGCAAGCTGTCTGATGCTGCCGTGTTGGCTGACGATCGATTGTTGGCAACCAAGGGTTTTACTGATCGTGCCAGATATGCCCCCCCCATGACCTGCACGTGACGAGAAGTACCGAGCAGGTGGAAGTGGAGGTACAGTAATAGTGGCCCTGGTCCCACACGTAATAATAACGGTGGAGACAAACAAAAACCAAAAAAATTCAGCCCGACCTGATTTCAGTGTTGGTAGGTGTTATGGGTGTAAACAAACCGGACATATTAAACCAAACTGTCCCAAGGCAAAGTCTTCTGCAGCGCTTGCTAAGCCTGTGTCATTTGTCGTTGGTATCCAGGGAGGAGGGGATGAATCTTTGTTAACGAGGTTGGAGGCAGACCGAAGGGTGAAGCATGGGGTGCCAACGGCCGTGGCACAGCCTACCCCCGACAAAGTGTCTCAACTAGGTACCAATGCAGGTCCAGAAGCCTCGCTCGCTTGGTGCCAGGTTTTCGTTCATGAGGGTGAAGTAGAGCTGTGTGGGAAGGTGTATCCAGTCAAAATTCTTAGGGATTAGGGAGCTAAGCAGTCCATGTGTTTGAACTTGACGGGGAAGCCGATGAAATCTGACGAGTTTGTGTTATGTCGAGGTGTAAACACTGAGGCCTATTATAGCCTCGTTCCTGTTCATCTTAGGTGTCCTGTAGTCACGGCGACGGCGAAGGTAGCGGTCGTGGACACATTACCTGTGGAGGGGATTTATTTTCTTCTTGGAGCAGAAATGGCAGGGAGTAGAGTCTTTCCACCTCCGGTAGTGGTGTCGGAGCAGGTACAGCCGGAGGAGAGGAACAAGGAGGCTAAGAAGCTGCCCCCCGATTTGTTTCCGGTGTGTGAGGGCAAGAGATCTATGGCCCAGGTTGCACAGCTGGAGGAATTGTTAGGGGAGGAAATAGATCTGATCGAGGGGATGTATAGTACTGAATCTGCATCACCCATAGATTCGACTGATCTGCAGGGTGCCGAGGGTGTGCAGGACGAGGAGGAAGGCTCGGCGGAAAGCTCCTCACTCGTTTCACCCGGTGCCAGAGGTGATACTGAAGGGAGCGATCGGGTCCATACGGGAGGACCGGTTGATCCTGTATCATCGAATCAGACCGACTTGGAGGCTATACCTAATATTACCACCGTGGCACCGGGGGAGATTGGTGAGGCGCTGCAGAGTGATGCTTTATTAACACACTTGTTTTCTAAGGTCAGGGAGAGTAATCCAGACAGACATAAGACCCATCAGCTCTGCCATATTAACGGGGAGTTGTCTGAGGCAGTTTGTGCTACTGTATCCGCTCAGAACGGGTCAGTAGAGAAAGTTGAGTCAGATACGGTCAATTTCTTGCCTATGTTAGTGACTGGAGAGTTGGAGTCGGAGGTGCAGGGTGAGCCCGGGCCTGGTGGATGGTGGTTGGATAACCCAGGTTCTGGGGCTATTGGTTCATGCACTGTGGGAATGCCAGGCAAGGCTCCTGCAGTGCCTCTCAACCCCCCAGTGCACCCAGGGACCAGGATGCCGTGTCTCGTTGCCCTGTCCTGGTTGTAGAAGGCACGAAGGAGGAGCAGGAGGAGGAGAGGGAGCTTTTCCCAGGTGAGGCTATGCCGGCTGGGACATGGGCCGAGAACGGGTACCTGGCCAACGGGAGAAATTGACCCATTTACCTCCGGAAAGGGTTGAGGAGATGTTTACTACCTTGTGGGCTTATCCACATGTGTTCGGGGATGCACCCGGTTTGACATCTTGGGCGGTGCATAACATCGATGTGGGAGAGAACAAGCCTATAAAATTACCACCTTGCAAAGTAAATTGACTCTCCAAGAGAGATACCTACCCTCTACCGAGAGTTGATGACTCGGTAGCCAAGATTGGGGCAGCCACGTGCATCATAAAAGTGGACTTAGTTAAAGGCTATTTGCAAGTCCCACTACTAGAACGTGCCAAGAAAATCGCTAGTTTTGTGGTGGGGGGAGGAGTGTATCAGTGCCAGGTAATGCCTTACGGCTTGAAGAATGCTCCCGTCACCTTTCAGCGGTTAATTGGCAGGGTTGTGTATGATGTCCCCAATTGTTTAGTCTACATGGATGATGTTGAGCACCCCCTTTTCTACTTTTCGAAAAAGTTTAACCGAGCACACAAGAATTATTCTGTGATCGAGAGGGAGTTGCTAGCTATTATTTTGAGTTTATACCATTTCGCTGTTTATTTGCCACCATATGGGCCCGTGCTCAGAATCTACTCTGACCATCATCCTCTGCAGTTTCTTAATAGGCTCAAGGACAAAAACCAGAGCTTACTCGCTGGAGTTTGATGTTGCAAGAATATCATCTCGATGTTAGGCACATCCGTGGTGTGGATAATGTCCTGGCAGACTGTTTGTCCCGTGAGTCCTCTGAGGAATGATAGGAGAGCACGAGGCTATTTAAGTTAGTACGTTATATTTACTCATGTTAAAAAAATCTATAAAATGTAAAAATACAGAAGACTGTCAATGTAAATATTTTGCAGTTGTAAATTAATGATGAAAGTTTTGCTTCAAAACTGCCCCCCCCCCCCCCCCGTGTGAGGGTGTCACAATGACCAGGGTCTTTTAGAAGTAGCTAGACTGTAGTGGCGCCTGACTTCTGAAAGCAGCTGTGCCAAGTCTATTAGAAATACCTGGTATTGTGATTTTCACCCCGATACCCTTCCAATTACACATGACTAGTTTTGCCGTGCCTCTAAGCATTTTTGTCTCAATAAACATTTGTGTAGAATGAGCCCATAGTGTTATCAGTTTCGTCTAACCAGTTGTTAGTTAAGCGGCAACGTGTAGTTTGCTGGCTAGTGGAGGCGTTGACAGCTTGTTGCTCTTGCCTCGCGGGAGGTAAGGTTGCTAAGCAACATGAGTTTAATTAATTATGTGATCATTGCAAGTTCAGTTGTGTTACAATATAAAGATTTACTTTATTTTATCTGCCACACTGTTTTAGTTAAGTTGTTAACACAGGAATACTTTAGTATGAGTTATTCTTGTGAAGTGTCTTATAGTCTTATCATATTGTGTTGTGTGGTGAGATTTTGCAACCCCTTCGTTATGAGACTGGCCTCATCCGGTCCCCTCCCCTCATTCTCTGGTGGGCGGCCAGACAGTATAGGTGGTGGTAGCTCTCTCTTGTGGCACCCCAGTCGGCCCGTTTATTTTTCCTTGTTTGCATAATAGTAACGTAACGTAATTAACAGAGAATCCTAGACATCCATTTCTTCCTTTTTACTATTCCTTTCCTCTGATCAGCAATTTGCTATATTTCCCTTGTTTAATCATATGTTCTGTACCTTCGGTGGCTACTTCGGGATTCGTGATAGGGAAGAGCTGGGAGGTTTGCCGGGGTCCTTACTAATAAGCACTGTTAATCCCATAGACAGTCCACACACACACACACACACATCCATAACCCCTACATATTTTTCCGTGTTCGTGCTTAGGACCCGGTAACAACCTTGACGGTTCTGCCCCAGCACTTGTGTGTTCCCTATCTCGGGTTTCGAACTAGTGCAACAGACTGTTTAATATTAATTAGGAATCCAGCTTCAGTCTGGACCCCCCCCCCCCCCCCCCATAGTTAAGTGAGTGTGGGAGGTAGTGGAGCAGATAACTGCAAATTTCAGGAGAATCGTTCATTTCCGGAAACAAGCACCAAATTTGGCACACATACTCCTTGGGGATTGCTCTTTTGATAAAACCCGTTAGCCACCTAAAAATTCAAGATGGCGGCCATTTTTCAAGATGGCCGCCATTGAATATACAGAAATATTGCATTTCGCAATAAAATCGCAGACTTGTCCTATTTGAATGATCTTGGTGTCAAATCATACATTTTTCACTATGTAGAATCCGAATTTGGAACCATGGACTTACTCACTAGCTTCCTTGTACCATAATATCAGTCCCGGAATCCTAATATTCTGCTAAATTAGAGGTTCATGTTACGTCTGACTCGGCTAAAATGCATGGTAGTGTATATCATAGTAGTGTTAGAGGTTTAGTATGTGTAGCATCTTCCTGTACAAGGCTTCCAAACTGGACATGACACGATGCGGTGGGGGGGGGGGGGACTTGCAGCGGAAGGTGTAGAGTAGTAGCTCAACAGAGCGGATGTCAACGCACAGCCAGGGCACACTGCTGGCACCGCTGCTGTGAAACTCAGCATGGGGTTCAGTATCAGCTGAATAATTAGTTTAGTGTAGCTAAATAATTAGTTTAGTGTCCCAAATGCTGTCTAATAAGCCCCGCATCAGTTAGCTACTGTAGATTACATGTAGTTTAACATAGATGTTTAGTTAGATAGCCGCGCCTGAATTGACAGGGTGTGCCAGTGCGGGAGAGCTGAGCCAAGGGTAACGGCTTTAACGGTAAGGGTCTTTACATTGCTTTGCATGTAGTTACCTGGATGGTGTACAGATCGCACAGGACTTAAATGATACTGGATGAACGATCGGGCTAGGTGTAGGTCATATATTTTTATTCCCGAACCTAGTCGTATCCCATACCTTATTGTGCATGATTGTGATCAAGGTGGTAAAAGGATAACCCCTCGGCCTTGATTCACTGAATACAGATAATTATCATACTGTGATTATCTGTTATATCTGTTATCATATAACATACTGTGTTATATCATACTGTGATTATCTGTTATATACTGTGATTATCTGTTATCTATTATATCTGTGTTACAGATAATTATCATACTGTATTCACCAAGATGGCAAATACAGATCCAGGACCGTCTAAATTCCGGACTGACTGGAGCAAGTGTTGTCTTTGCCAGAAGAAGAAGAGTGAAGAGCTCAAGTCACCACGCGCACAACAACCACAAGAACATGATGGCTGCACTATGATTGCGACTACTATTCCCCTCTTTCACGCAATTAATGAGATGCCTATTGTTCTGGATCCAGCCAGACTTGATGATGGTGGTGGCATTGAAGAAACTCTGAGGAGAAACAAGGTGCAGTATCACCAAAGTTGTCGCCTTATGTTCAACAACACGAAACTGGAGAGAGCCAGAAAAAGAAGAGCAGAGAGTGCTCAGCCAGTAGAATGCCAGACCAAGCTGCGTAGAACCAGCCTTGAAGGCCAAACGTGTTTCATATGTGACAAAGAAACCCCATCCTCTGAACTCAGACAAGTTATGACGATGAACCTCAATAACAGACTTAATGAATGTGCCCAAACTTTAAATGACAGAAAACGTCTTGCAAGACTCAGCGGTGGAAATGCTATTGCACAGGAGCTCAAATACCATTTTGCATGCTTGACAGACCTGTACAATAGAGAGAGGACGTACCTAGAGCCACCAAGAGACTGGAACAGGAAACGTGCACCCGAAGAGGATGCCCACCCACAGGCATTCTCAGAGCTAGTCACATATCTAGTGGAGACCACCAGATCTGGCGAGGGTCCTGCAGTCTTCCGACTTGCAGACATAGTTCACCTGTATGCCCAGCGCCTGGAACAGCTGGGTGTTGATGCACCTGCTGTCAACTCCACAAGACTGAAGGAAAAACTGCTGTCAGAAATACCTGAGTTGGAAGTGCACAAGCAGGGAAGGGATGTTCTTCTGGCTTTCCAGAAAGATGTGGGCTTTGTCTTGTCAGAAGCCTCTGACTATTATAGTGAAGCTATTATCCTTGGCAAAGCAGCTAACATCTTGCGAAGACATATGCTGGACCACAAGTCCACATTTGATGGAACCTTCCATGAGGGGTGCATCGAGCAGGCCATTCCACTCACTCTTCTTCAGTTTGTGGCCATGCTTGAACACGGAGCGGACATCAAATCTCAACTGAGGTTTGGCGCATCAAAGACAGATCTAGCAATTGCTCAGCTGCTTCAGTACAACTGCTACGCAAGGTACAAAGAAGGAGCAGCAACTCACAGACACTCCAAAGACAGAGAGACCCCATTCCCTGTTTACATGGGGATGTCCGTCTACACAAAGACCAGAAAGAGAAAGTTGGTGGAAATGCTTAACCTCTGAAGTGCACATGGGGGGTATGAGACACCACACTCCTGTGCGGATGTATTTGAGCTGTTCCCATCACTAAAATATTTATTTTACCATAAATAGCATTAATACTTATCCATATGCGCCTATTATAGGTTGATTATAAAGGTATTAACCTGTTACAACAATAAAACAAGTGGAAACAGCGTTTGGATGGTCAATATCGGCGATACAGGCCGGGAGTTACACAATGTATGGCTGAGGCAACCTCCCAGCCCACCACTTTCCTCCACCTCTGGAGAGAGACTGTCGATCGATACTCTCTCTCTCTCTCTTGCACTCGCTTGCTAACAGTGATGACAACGCCCTGTTACCAACTCGCTAATGTTAGCACGAAAATAGACCACAGGAAAAGGGAATAACAGGGAAAATAGGTGATAACTGAAGGAGGGGAGGAAACTGGGGAAGGAGTGGAGGGTGGAGGAGTGATATTTGGCATGGCCCAGGGGCAAATTTTTTTTTTTTTTTTCCCGGTTTTGAATTGATTTGTTTTTTCCCTGACTCTTAAGAGTCTTCCCGCAGTCCACCGGGGGAACTCTTAAGAGTCTTCCCGCAGTTCCCGGGTTAATGAGCATGGCATCATCATTTCATATGACAGGGTGCTACAGATATCTGCACAGCTGGGAGATGCAACAGTCAGCAAGTTTGGTGATGGGCTGGTCTATCAGAGTGAGAACTGAGCGATCTCTGCCATACCCATAGCTTACTCTGACTGTTCCTTTAACTTATATATTTTCTAGATCTCAAGTGACGGCGTCTTTTCCGTGGATTGACCTCCCAATCTACCAAGATTGGAAGCCAAAGCGTCACATTTTTCCCTTGCCCCTCAACTTTCTCTTCATAATTGCTGAGGGGCACAGGGCCCTGGGTGGGGCTTTGGTTTCCCGGGCGTTTCTGCACCCTCCTCAGCTCCCCGCCATGGAGTGGCTTCGGTCACCCAGGCTTTATTGTGGTCGGCAGGGAGGGTTCTGTGGGGGCGCTCGGTTATGGCCTTGGAATTGCTCGGGGCCTTGGGGCTGTTCGGCCAGGCAGCTTGGGGAACAACAACAACAACAACAACAACAGTCAGCAAGTACGTGGAGGATGGGGTGGTCTGTCCACCAGTTCTGCGAAAAGGGCTGTTCACCACATCAGCCATGGACAACATAGACCACAATCCCACTGCAACGACAGCGACCACTTCTTTCCATGGAACCAGCGTCTCTGTTTTCCAGCACCCAACCAAAGAAGACAAAGGTGAAGAGTGTGGACAGCTGAGGTTCGGAGAGAAGAAAGTGAAGACGGTTCCAGAACTTCCAGACTCCTTCACTAATGTCCGGCCCGCCTTCTTCACCAAGAAGAAACCCTCTCCTCCCCAGAGTGGTGTGACACACCCAGACACCAGTCTGCTGAGGCCTGGACTGATGAAGGGACTGGAAGGGGAAGAAGAATCCACCTTCTATGAACCAATCAAGAAGAACAGGGTTGACTTTTTCCGACAGGTACCAGCCTCTGTTGACTCTTCAAAGCAAAAAGTGCTGAAGGAAGACTGTCAACTGTTCTCCAAGCTGTTCATATCATGCCAGAGCAGAGAGTGTGACTTGAAGGAGTTCTTCCGTCATGAGAACCAGTCACATCCTGCTGCCCTCAGTGATGGTGGAAAGCTCCACACCTGTCAGAAATCCCACCTCACTACCATTCTTCAGAGCCAAGTTACAACCCCTGAGGCAGAGCCAGACGCCGACACCATCATCATTGATGGTGCAGCGTTGGTGAACAGTCTGCCCCCACGGAGTTCAAAGACGTTTGAAGAGTACGCAATGCTCGATGTCCTTCCTAGAATACAAGCATACTCTACCAAGTACAAGAGAACAGACATTGTGTTTGATGTCTACCGGCCATCTAGTCTGAAAGCTGAAACTAGATCAAAGCGAGGACACGGGGTGAGATGCAGGGTGACTGGGAAGGGCAAAATTCCCTCAAACTGGCGAAAAGTTCCTGAGAGAAAATGACAACAAAGCCGAGCTGTTCAACTTTCTGGCTGAGTCGGGTGCCCAACCCCGAAAGGGGTTGAAATAGGGGAGCTATCTCCCCGCCAAAGGCGGCTTTCTAGGGCCTTTCCTAGCTGATGCTGAGAGGATTGGGTTCTAGTCATGTGGTGATGGGCTGGTCTATCAGAGTGAGAACTGAGCGATCTCTGCCATACCCATAGCTTAGTCTGACTGTTCCTTTTACTTATATATTTTCTAGATCTCAAGTGACGGCGTCTCTTCCGTGGATTGACCTCCCAATCTACCAAGATTGGAAGCCAAAGCGTCACATTTTTCCTTTGCCCCTCAACTTTCTCTTCATAATTGCTGAGGGGCACAGGGCCCCTGGGTGGGTCTTTGGTTTCCCGGGCGTTTCTGCACCCTCCTCAGCTCCCCGCCATGGAGTGGCTTCGGTCACCCAGGCTTTATTGCGGTCGGCAGGGAGGGTTCTGTGGGGGCGCTTGGTTATGGCCTTGGCCTTGCTCTGGGCCTTGGGGCTGTTCGGCCAGGCAGCTTGGGGAACAACAACAACAACAACTTTCTGGCTGATAAGATTGCACATGTGGCCACACCAAATGTGGTCATTGTGACCAAGGAAGAAGATGCTGTCAGCAACCGCACTATCAATCTGGCTGGGGTGGCACCGTGCAGTCATGAAGAAGCTGACATGCAGATCTTTGTGCATGCCAGGCATGCAACAGAAGCATGCAGCAAAGTCATCATGGTCAAAGCCAGCGACACAGATGTTGTCGTCATCGCAGTCAGTGTTCTGCAGGCACTTCAGGAGCTAGGTCTGCAGCAGTTGTGGGTTGCCTTTGGCCAAGGACAGAACCTGAGGTGGGTTCCTGTACATGACTTGTGTTGCACTCTTGCAGAAAAGAGCAAAGGGATGTTCTTCTTCCATGCCTTCACTGGCTGCGATGTCGTTTCAGCATTCCGTGGCAAAGGGAAGAAGTCTGCTTGGCAAACCTGGGATGTTTGT
The DNA here is from genome assembly GCA_037953745.1 of Lithodes maja. Lineage (NCBI taxonomy): Eukaryota > Metazoa > Arthropoda > Malacostraca > Decapoda > Lithodidae > Lithodes > Lithodes maja. Next base: position 19,002 of record JBAKBP010017323.1, read on the forward strand.
GATGAGGCTTTCGGTGTCTTCAGCAAACTCAGCCAGTACCCACCGGTAGTTGATGATGAAGACCTGGAGACCATGGAGAAGTTCGTGGTCATGATGTACGACAGATCCAGCACAGCTGAAGGTGTCGATGATGCGAGGTTGGACATGTTTGCTCGGAAGCAGAGGCCGTACGAAGCCATTCCTTCAACCCGAGCAGCACTGAAGCAGCATGTGAAGCGTGCTGCCTACCAGGCGGGCTGCATCTGGAGTCAGTCAACAGTACGTCAACCAGAAACGCAGACTCCTGCCTACTGGGGCTGGACCAAGAAAGGAGATCTGTGGCAGATCGTTTGGACAGAGCTCCCACCCATTGCAGAGAGTTGCCAGCAGCTGACCAAGTGTGGATGAAAGTCGGAATGCTGCGGTCGATGCAAATGCTACTGCTTTGGTCTGACCTGCACGGCACTGTGCAGCTGCAGATGCGAGGTTTAGAAGCGTTGTAGTATACTCATCCAGGCAGCAAGACAATAAGTGACAAACAAGTATAGGCCTACTGCCTACATGTACATCCAATAATATATCGGACTGATGGTGCCTATGATATGGGCACTTTTTACCCTAATTATGATTCCGGGACTGATATTACGGTACAAGGAAGCTAGTGAGTAAGTCCATGGTTCCAAATTCGGATTCTACATAGTGAAAAATTTATGATTTGACACCAAGATCATTCAAATAGGACAAGTCTTTGCGATTTTATTGCGAAATGCAATGTTTCTGTATATTCAATGGCAGCCATCTTTAAAAATGGCTGCCATCTTGAATTTTTAGGTGGCTAACGGGTTTTATCAAAAGAGCAATCCCCAAGGAGTATGTGTGCCAATTTTGGTGCTTGTTTCCAGAAATGAACGATTATTCCAGTTATCTGCCCCACTAAGGTGGACTCTTAACCCGGTACGCTAAATAGACCTAGGGGCTAGGGTAGTTATTTGTGCATTTCTAGCCTTGGATTCTGACAGAATTCGTTATATTTACAATATAGACCATTATTTGTTTTCGGTATGCTTTTATTTTACATATATGATGTATATATGAACCTTCAAGAGTGCTAAAATAAGTGGGAAAAGCATTTGGGTGGTGAAAAACGAAGATATTGGCCACCCGGTCGTAATGTCAGGCGAGAGAGAGCTACAGTCAACCCTCCTCTCTCGCTGTCTGTGAGGTAACTGAGACGAGCGGGGCGGTGTGGGCTGGTGTCTGGGTGTTACATATCGATCTTTTCTGCAACCCACTTGTGCTACATTATCGCGGGAGAGAAAAATAACCGATAAATGATGATAATAAGAGGGAAAATAAGTGATAATTGAGGAGGGGAGGGAGGGGGGAATAAGGTGGGGAAGGAGGGGAGGGGGGTGGGTGAGATTTACATGGATGAGTACTGGAGGGGAATTATCTCACCTAGAGACAAATTCCTTTGTTTTGATAGGCCCTTTTTTTTTTTGGAAAGCTTTTTTTATGGTCCTGCTTCCGTGAGGCCTATCGCGTTCCCTATAGGAAGCCTTCCGTGAGGCCTATCGCGCTTGCTGGGTTAAGAGTTCATTGTTTGGGCGGTAACTCACTGGGGGGCCCAGGTTGAAGCAGGATTTATTGGTGTGGTATTAGAGGGGGGTCAGGGCAACCTGCTTCTACTAATATCACCCCGAGGTTAGTAGTCATATTAGGACACTGCCTTGTATTGTTAGAACATTATTATATGCCATATTATTATGTGCAACTCTCTTGGGTTGAGAGTGGATTACCGTTGGCTGGTTTGCGCACGGTTTAGTATTGTCGAGGGCGCGCATAGCCCGTTATGCTCGAAGTAGGCTACACCTGCACTCTTTTTTTTTTTTTTTTTTCATTGATGTCTGCTGGTAGCCTATATGTATTTAACTGTTTTGATTATCCAACCCAGCACTAATCCCGGTGTTGGTTTCGAGTTCTGTAGCTAGTAAGTTACATGCTTATTTCTGTTCTACTTATTATTCAGAATAGGAGCAGGGCAGTGTGCACCTTAAGGCCTGAGAAGAGCCTGGAAGCGTTCAAAGTGCTCTTACCTGTTGCGTCGTGGTGTTGTTTGGTAGAGAGACAAGGTGCATTTCCATTAGTAATTATTTTCATATACCGTCTCTAATCAACTGAGGTCCAGATTCGTAACAATATATACAGTATATATATATATATATATATATATATATAGATATTTATATACAGTATATACTGTATATATATATATGTATATATATATATATAATTATATATATATATATATATATATATATATATATATATATATATATATATATATATATATACACACACAGCATACAGTATATATATAAAATAAGCCAGTCTGAGGATGATTTTTTTTTTTTTTTTTTTTTTTTTTTATGGGCACCAACGCCATGGATTCTAGGATGGGGAACCCCTCTGAGGCCTGGCAGGCATTGCCCAGAGAAGGTAGCAACTGTATTATTTGTTTTGTTATGGTCAAGGCATTTACTAAATTGTAACCAGTAGTTTTTACTCAAAAATGAAAAGACCTGGCTCATCGACCATAGAAGCATAGCAGGGCTGCCTGGCATTGCCTGTGCCTACACAAAGGTTTCCAAGGTGGGGAATCCTGTTGGTATTGAGGTTACTCACCCCGGTGAGTGATGTAAACTTGGTTCAATTGGCCTCTAACAGCTATTTACAGTTTAGTGAGCCGTAGGTGCTACCCACGCGTAAATAAACTGTGCAGCATACATTACTGTCCTGCATTTTTGTTATGAACAATGGCTAATTTGCTCCTAACAAACTTTTCATTATTCATTGTAGAATCAAATTTCAGTGTAAACTTTGTTAAAAATTTTTTTTTTTTTTTTTTTTTTTTTTAAGAGACAATGAACGGAGGAAGGAAAAACACAGATACAACAAAAAGGTCCATGTGCCTAAAGGCATCCTCCATTCATAAAATGTTTGTAACAACTGGATTTAAACATTTGTAGATTGTAAGTTTGTGGAAAGCAATTCGAGGGAAGTGAATTCCAAAGAGTAGTAGCTCTCGGGATAAATGCATTCTGATAAGCAGAAGTTCTGCATTGTGGAGGAGAAAGTGTAAATTCATGGGCGCTCTCAGCTGCCCTAGTTCTACGGGGAAATGTGTGGAGAGGCGGCACAATTGAAGCAAGTTCCTCGGAACAATTGCTGTGAAAATATATGTAGAATAATGCAAGGGATGCAACGTTTCTTCGTATGGATAATGTAGGAAGGTCCTGTGTGATTGCAGGGTTATTGATTAATCTAATAGCTTTATTTTGAATTTTGTCCAACTGCCTCAATGCAACCACTCCACTTCCACCCCACAGAGGTGAACAGTAATCCATCTGAGAACGCACATGACTTTTATATATCACGGCCAACTGCTCGTCAGTGAAGAATTCTCGAACTCTGTACAGGAGTCCCAGTTTTTTAGAGGCATTCTTAGCAATGCTTCTAACATAATGTGTCCAGCTCAAGTTAGTAGTTAATGTTACACCGAGAATGTCAATACTAGGGGAAGTGGGAATATTTACATCATTAAAAAATATATGGGAGTCAGTGAGATTCTGTCGGTTAGAACATTGAATGTATTTGGTTTTCTGTGCATTAAAGGAAACTAGATTTTTTTGTCCCCATCCATTAATTCTAGAAAGGTCCTGGTTCAGAGAAATTGCAGTGTTTATTTTTGAATTTATAAGATCGGGTTGGGTGAAAGAATTGGTAAATGTGAAGGAACTGTGGAGTGTTGAGTCATCTGCGTAGGAATGTATTGGATTATGAGTGGTAGATATGAGATCATTGATATGAATGAGGAACAGAATTGGGGCCAAAACTGATCCCTGGGTAACACCAGCATTTATTGAGTGAGATTGAGAATAAAGGCCATCTACCATTACACGTATTTTTCTGTTATGAAGATAAGAAGAAATTAGTGGAACTAATGATGCAAGGCCGTAGTGTGACATCTTCGACAATAAGGATTGATGCCAGACTCTATCAAATGCCTTTGATATATCCAGTGCTATTGTATGTGTTTCACCATGTTGGTCTGTAGCTTGGTTGATTTGATGCATAAGAAGGCAAAGCATGTCTGCAGTTGATCGACATCGTCTAAAACCATATTGCCTATCACTGATTAATTTATTATTCTCAAGATGCTTAATTATGTGATTATTTAATATAATTTCAAAGACTTTACCAAGAGTGGAAGTTATAGCTATTGGTCTGTAGTTTGATGGATCTGAAGAGGCACCTTTTTTAGGAACTGGATGGATGTTTGCTTCTTTCCAGGGTTCTGGGAAGCATGAGGTATGAGTACACAGACGGAAAAAAATTGCCAATACAGGAGCGAGCACCAAGGAGCAATTCTTAAGTACTATTGGAGGAATTTCATCTGGACCAGGAGCCTTATCTACTGAGAGATTCTGCAAAATAGTTTTGACATGTCTGGTGTGGATCTTAAGTGAGGGAATTTCAGGCGAATTAAAATTAAGTACAGGGACATCTTGATTTATTTCATCTAAGGTTGAGTTGGTGGAGAAAATATCCGCAAGAAGGTTAGCTTTACCTCGTGGGTCACTTACAAGATTGCCAGTCGGAGATTTTAATGGTGGAATGGATGAAGCAGTAGTGAAGTTGGATTTAAATGAGTTAAGAGTAGACCAAAATATTTTGTTATCATTTGGATTATTTAGAAGTTTATATGCCTGCTTGTGAAGAAAGTTTGATTTAGTTAGGTTTAATACAGTTTTGGCATGATTTCTGATGTTTCTAAAGTAATTAAAGGCTTCATGAGTTTTTGATCTTGTGTATGCATTGTAGGCTATTGCTTTTTGTTCAGTTACTCTAGCACAATTATGGTCAAACCATTTAGGTGAATTACATCTTTTACTGTACTTTTGATGAGGAATAAAAGTGTCCATTCCAATTTTTACAAAATCTTGTATGTGGCTCAAGGTGGAGTGTGCATCATTAGAAAAGAAAGAGGTCCAGGGAATATCAATAAAGAAACCTTGAAGACCCTCCCAGTCTGCCCTATCGTAATGCCATTTAGTCACCAAAACAGGTTCAGAGTGGGAAGGTGTGGTAGGTGAAGACAGGTGGCCTGTATCAGACAGTGATCAGAAGATCCAAGCGGGGACCTCACTGTAACATCATAATTTTCTGAATTGGTTGTTAAAAATAAGTCCAGTAGGTGGGAATTATGATTAGGATTATCTGGTACACGGGTGGGTTGGTTGACTAGTTGAGTGAGATTAAATGAGTCTGCAAATAGCTCACATTCAAGACCAGCATCATCAGTCCTGGCTGAATGAGTGAGCCATTCAACATTATGGACATTAAAATCACCCAACACAGTGATTTCAGAAGAAGCATTTAAGTTGAGGACACTGAGTTGTGAGGACAGAGAATCAAAAAGACTTTGCTCTGGAGGAGTATTTGGGGAACGGTAGATGCAACATATGTATTTAAATTTACCAGCATAAATTAATTTGTATATAGAATAATCAAAATAGGGACAATTGAAACTAGTAACCTCCTCCAGGGCAATTTCAGATTTTGCGAAGCAACATACACCTCCTTTAGGTCCGAAATTTTGGAGCAGTTGATAACCTGGAAAATTAAATCTAGACGTGTCAGATGTGGATGTTACTTGAGTCTCTGTCAAAAAAAGGAGAGTAGGGGATTCTGCTTGAAGAAATTGGTGTACAGAATTGATGTTAGAGTGAAGTCCCCTTATATTGCTAAAGAAAAAGCTGCACCGACGAGCAGCTTTGGGACGTTGCAATGCTCTTGACACAGTCGCATGATGACGACCGGGAGGGCCCTGTGTCAATGACCCAACCCTGCCGGGGGTGGATATCCGAGGGACCACCAGGTTTGCTCTTAACAATTGTACTGCCATATTTATTGGGTAAGGTGTATGGTGTTACATGTATGATATGTAGTGGGAAGAGTAGTGTTTTATGGATAGAGGATAGCAATGTAGGGCAATGTCGTGAAGTTGGATGTGTTTGTTATATAAAGAGGGTTTTCCTGATACCCCTGATGTGTGAGGCAGAAAGATATGTATCCAGCTACCAAGGCCTGGGAGAGAAAATGGAATTCAGGCTATTCCCTGAGTCTCCCGAAACCTTGGCGGTAGTACTTCCCTGGGCGGGGCTGCCTACCCCTACTACCTAAAAATATTATTATTGCTTCCAACTATATAGGAATACAAATGGCTTTCATTGATTAAAAACACGTAGTTTGAAGTAAGTGCTGAATATTGTTTTTGCAATAGTCTTCCCCTTCTGGATTTTAACAGTATTTGAATTGTGTCATTCCGTTCCTCTTATTCGTGGCTCCGAGTGGCTGTATGATTGTATCTATCCCTATCGCGTCACCAAAATCCTGCTCCCCGGCCGGTGGCCACACCATCATCATATGGTAGTGTTTGATCTAGACCGAACACTACCGAACATTCTCGGGAGCTTTTATACTTCTATATGGTAATGTTTGGTTATGTTTGGATTTTTTTGGGAAATTTAGGCCTGTCTGTGCCTTGAAAAACATGCTTATAGGCTTGGTCCTGGTCCGTACAGAAGCAAGTGGAGCATCAAGGGTAAGTCGACCCAGGGACCGACATGGACGTATTCTGTCCGTCTCCGAAGTCGTTTAGATACAAACGAATAGAGTCCTTTCTTACTCGGTTAGTATATTGAGCGTGTATAGTTATTACCTCCACCAACAGATAACAGGACGGAGCTTATGTTTTCGATTTTCACATATATTAGTGGGTAGATAGGATATGCGCCAAGGAAATAGTTTTTAAATTTAGAAGACATTATGGAGATTCTTACAAAATTTAGTAAGAACCAGCCTGTGTAAGCTAAGGTATGCACTCTACCGAGTGCCCCACTAGTTTGTTTGTATGCTTTATTTAATTAATTTGATCTTATTATGTTTAGTCCTTGGCCTCAGAACAAAATCTGTGCACGGTACAGAGAGAAATTTATCCTCCTCTGTTGTGAATTTAATACCATATTATTATCATTGTTAACCCGTACTCTACCGTAGGATACAATAATAAAAGCCCCCCCCCCCCCCCAGTCCCAAGCAATGTGGCCAAAATGGCAAGAGAGAACACCTTTCCACCTCAAGAGATGAGGCAAGACTGGCTCTCTCACCCTTCAGTGGGTCTTATATAAGCTGAGAAGTGTTGCCATATCGAGAGCAGTGCTCAAACGATCGTGGTTCCAGGTTTAGGCTTGTACAGGTCGTTCCAAGAAAAGTACATTACTGACGGCGATTCGTCGTCGGTGGGACTGGGGAGTTAATTATCTACTGACGGCGATTCGCCGTCGCTGGTATTAGAGGGGTTAATGATATGATTTTGTTTATGTGTATGAAGGAGACAAAAGGCAGGCTGCCTGTAACGAGTGTCCCCTAAAGCCAAAGGAGTTACAGAGAGCTAAATTCAAGGGACGTTGGGGTCAAAATGTCTGGACAAATGAAGTTTAAAGCAGTTTAAGTCATAGGATTAAGGAAATATTGATTGAGGGAGAGATTTTCCAAAGTTCATTTGTTGAGTAGAAGATCGACTGGAAAATTTGTTAATTCTTGGGTTGAAGAGCTGGATAGAATAGGAGTGGGATTGTGTTGAAAGGTGGGTGCCTCGCACTTACCCGTAAGGGAGGGGGTATGCACTGAGAGAGCTCCGAAGAACACTGATTGTTGTAATAGCAATAGCAGAGTGAAAGAGATGCAACATTGCAGCGTGAGAAAGAGATTGTAGGGAACTAGTAATAGGAGGTGAATTGATGAGATAAAATGCTTTTGACTACTCTTTCGAGAAGTGCGGTATAGGTGGAACCTCCCCACACATGCAAAGAATACTTGATACATGGGCGCACTGTGCCCCTTTACAAAGCAAGAAGCTGTGTGGGGGTGAAGAACCTACGGAGACGGTTGAGCACCCCCAACTTCTGGGAAGCTGGTTTAGCAAGGGTGGTAATATGAACTTTTCAAGAAAGGTCAGATGAACAAGATACACCAAGAATATAGAGTAAAGATGAAGGGTTGATTTGTGTATTGTTTAAGACTAATTGATAGTCATGTGGAAGATTGCGACAAGTAGAGAGAAGGAAAAATAGGGTCTTGGAAGCAATGAAAGTAACAAGATTTTCTTTGCCTCAATGAGAAGTAATTAATAGATCAGAAGATAGGCGTGCCATAGCCCCGTCACATGAGTTTTGGAGTGATTGCATGCTGGGATTTTGTGAAAACTAGTTGAATAGATGTAAGGTAGTCATAAGCATATGAGTGGACAGGACTAGGGGTACAATTGAGGAGATCATTCATGAATATTTGAAAGATAACTGGAGACAGGACAGAACCCTGAGGAACACCAGAGTTGATGGGTTGAGGAAGAAAGCGATGGTCGTCCAAAACTGCAGCTATGGAACGATCTGAAAGGAAATTAGAGACAAAGGCACAGATAGTGGGATAGAACCCAAAGGAGAGTAGTTTGGAAAGTAGAGATTTGTGCCAGACTCTATCGAAGTCTCACCTTAGTTCCGAAGGGAGGATGACCAAGAGTTAGTAAGATAAGCAAGGAGATCACCAGTAGAGCAGCCCATAAGGAAACCATACTGGTGATCTTAAAGTAGATTATGGCAAGATAAATGCTTAAGAAATTTTGAATTAAGAATAGTTTAAAACACTTTAGAGATGCAAGCAGTGAGAGCAATTGGACGATAGTTGGAGGGTTGAGAGTGGTCACCCTCCTTTGGGACAGGTTGAATACGAACAAACTTTTCGCAAGAAGGAAATACGTTAGAGGAAAGAAGGAGATGGAAGAGTTTGCCTAAGCAGAGTCAGTATGGAGGAACAATTTTTGAGTACAACAGGAGGACAGCCATCCGGTTTGTAAACCTTCTTAGTATATTAAACCCAGAGAGGGCAGAAAGTACATCCTTAGAAGAGATTATGAAATTTGGCATAAGTTAGTGAGAGGGAGTGGAGAGGGAGGAGTAGTACCAGAATCATCCAAGGTCGAGTTTTTAGCTAAAGTTTGAGCGAAGAGTTCAGCTTTGTTAGAGGAAGAAGTGACGGTGGTACAGTCAGAGTGGTAAAGAGGAGAGAAAGACGAGGAAGTAAAATTGTTGGAAAGGTTTCTGGCTAGATGACAGAAAGCTTGATAATATATACTGTATATATATATATATATATATATATATATATATATATATATATATATACTATATATAGATGTAGATATATAGATATATAAATATATATATATACTGTATATACTGGTAGGGATCTGTATCTTATGTTTATAGACTTGGAGAAGGCCTTTGATAGGGTACCCAGGATGTTATGCAGTGGACTATGAGAAAACTTGGCGTAGAGGAGTGGATGGTGTGTGTACGAGGACTCAAGAATGGCAGCGAAGGTGAAAGGTGTACTGATTGAGGAGTTTACAGTTCGCGTTGGAGTCCACCAGGGCTCTGTGTTAAGCCCTCTCTTCTTTGTTATGGTTCTGGAGGGACTATCTGGTGATTTCAGAGCTGGGTTACCATGGGAACTGCTATACACAGATGACCTAGTACTTATCACAGATAGTGTGCAGGATACCGAGGTCAAGTTCAGGAGATGAAGAGAGAGCATAGCAATTAAGGAGTAAGAGTTAATGTAAGTATAACCAAGGTGTTACACAGTCTATTAGGGCTTGGAAAGGGGGTGGGCGTAAACTCAATACCGTGTAGCGTCTGCCGTTGCTGGTTACACCACGGAAAGAAGTGTTGCACTAATATAAAGGGACCCTTACTGAGGAAGAAGTACGAAATAGATAAATGTGTATGCATAGTATGCAAAGGTGAGCTTGTGTTCAATGACCGGCTCAGGAGTGTTGGCAATGAGGTACTGGAGACGGTGGACAAGTTTTACTACTTGGGAGATACCATCTCTGCCATTAGTGGGGCTGAGGCCGCCACTATTGCCAGAATAAGATGCAGATGGGGAAAGTTTAGAGAATTGTTGCCACTATTTACCACGAGAAGACTCCCTCTCCTCTTGAAGGGAAAGGTGTACGCGCTTCATGCGTAAGAAGCGTTACAAGCGCAATGACATATGCCTCAGAAACATGGTCTGTCAATTGCGGATGATATCAACAGAATGGAACACAATGAGATGAGAATGGCGAGATGGATGTGTGGGGCCAAACTGCAAGATAGTATATCTAGTGAAGAACTGAGGAGAAGGTTAGGTATCGAGAGTATTAGTATTGAGATGCGTACTAGCAGGTTTGGACGGTTTGGATATGTGGATGAACTAAGTTGGGTGAAAAGATGCAAGTCCATGAACTTGGAGGGAGCTGCACGAAGGGTACCGGGTACTGACCAAGAAAGATCAGACCACAAGGTCTGATCTTGGATCAAAGAACCTGACAAGTGAGGCAGCTCTGAACAGGGCTGCCTGGAACGCTGCCATTAGGACATGAGACCGGAATCGCATTTCGTGTGGAGCACACGGTCTTTAAATATTGTTTAGGTATGCATGTGTATGTATTATATATAATGGTATGTGTGTGTGTGTTATTGTGCCAATTTGTTATTAATTTAAATATATAAAATAATTTGAAGAAGAGAAAATTGGATGAATAGGGAATATATAGGTTACTTTAAATATAATGACACATTAGGAGGACAATGTCTACTTTATCTTTGACTCGCAGGGTTGAGTAGGCTATGCAGTTTTCTTACCGCTCCAAACTGCAACAACAGCTGCAAACACGATAATACTTGCAATACGAATATATAATTATAATAACAAAAACGATACCAAATATAACAAATAAATAAACCATCATATTGATGAAAAAATAACAGAAAGAAAATATACAGCAAGAACAACAGACTATAACAAAAATTAAAATATATATAACAATATTTGTTTTTACCATGGAGTGAAATAAGATATTTCCGAGGGAAACAAGGAACATACGATAAGTAAAAACACATATGCAGACAAATATAGCCTTATGAGAAGATAGTTCACCAGACACAGCACCATAAATGAGAGAGAGAGGGAGAGAGCGCGCGCTCCTTTTTAAAATCCAAAACCAACTAAATGTTATACGACCACCAATTAAATATTTGAGAACGACCATGGCGTTTGTAACCGGCAGCTGTCAGTAATTTTGTGAACAACCCTGGGTAAAGTTGTTGACATAAATCTGACTGATAGCCAATTGGTTTTCCCGGGACTTGTCAGCGGCAATTGGGTTATATTCGGTGATGGAAATCGCCTAAATTGATTATGGGTAAAACAAATGTGTGGATGTGAGGGAGAGAATGGTGACGGGCAATTTAAAATGAAATATATTTTGTGTTTTAAGGTGCAGATATATATAAGTAATCCTTTAGTGTTAAATCCATATATATATATATATATATATATATATATTATATATATATACAGTATATACAGGGTGATTCAGTAACCCTTTTCATAAATTTAATGGCAAATTCGGGATACAAAAATAAGACTAATTTACTCTATGACCCTTAGGGTGAGTCTTTGATATGATGGAGATATTACACCTTTAAAGTTATCAATAGATAGAAAAGAAAAAAATATAAGGAGTGAGAATGAAAATGTCGTTGCTAACTGGCAGGGTAGCGTAACCAAGACTTGGTATCAAAATGGCTGCATAGGTAGCTGGATGCAGTTGGTTTCGCAATTTACAAAGGTACATTACTATTTGTACTATCATCATCATCATTATTATACGTACATTATTCATAGTAGTAGTAGCAGTATTAATTATGATGATGGTGATAAAATGCTAATGTTCTTTTGAGCATTGAGACAACTGCTACCATATGGAACCATTTACATACCACATGTAAGCAAAGAAACAATCTTTAGATTCATGTACAGATTGATTCAAGATTCATTAAGACGAGCGGAGTATCAAAGCTCAAAGTCGGCAGGAAGATCCCTCCTCCTCCACTTACCCCTCTTCCACCACTTAATCCTCCTCCTCTTCCTCTTACTTATCCTCCGCCGCCTGCTTCTCCCCTTGCTACTACTACTACTAATACAATGATTATTAATAATAATGATGATGATAATACAAATACAGTAGTAATGTACCTTTGTAAATTGCGAAACGAACTGCATCCAGCTACCGTATGCAGCCATTTTGATACCAAGTCTTGGTTACGCTACCCTGCCAGTTAGCAACGACATTTTCATTCTCACTCCTTAGATTTTTTTCTTTTCTATCTATCGATAACTTTAAAGGTGTAATATCTCCATCATATCAAAGACTCACCCTAAGGGTCATAGAGTAAATTAGTCTTATTTTTGTCTCCCGAATTTGCCATTAAATTTATGAAAAGGGTTACTGAATCACCCTGTATATATGTTTTGTTTCAAGGAGAGATACACAGCATAGGCTGTTAGTAAAATTCAAAGCTGACGATGACAATCACCCAAAAACCTGGTTTGAGGAATCTAGTATGTAAAATTACAAAATTAACTTTAGGAGTGAATAAGAATGCTTGGCATAATCTATTTATGAAAAGAAAATCTTACCAATATATCTATAATGGCAAAATAACTATATATACAAGGTTACTGATACAATGCAGCTCAAATATATTTCAAAAACAAATATTTTCTTAAAAGGAAAGCGGCTACTAAATCATAAGAATGATTACAATATTAATATAAAGGTTTGTTCTAGTTGTACAGATCTCTAAAGATAAAATAAACATACCTGCTTATTAATGAAAGTATAACATTAGTAAGCAGTAATCGAGTGACAATTCTTAACTTAACTTAAGCAAAATAATCAAATATTAAGCCTATGAGAATGTACTAAGAAATAAAGAAATATCTTTAAATATGGCAATAAACTCATAGATTCCGGGTGACGGATCAGCCCGCTCCCATTTCTTGCTTCCGTAGGGGGCGCCCCGGTGATGGGAGAGCCCGTGCCAAGGCCACCTCGGACACTCCACACGATTGATCTTGTCATTACTCTTGCTACATGCAACCTAGACACTTCTACTGTTTTCCAGCATGAAGAGAAAGGATACGAAATATATAAGATATATATATATATACATATATCATTATGGTAACTTTTAGGTTAAGAGTAGGAAAGAGAAGATATACGCCTAATGAGCGAAAGACAATTAGTCTAGACTGCTCTCATCCATATACTCTGATCTATCCTCTTTGCCATAATGGAGTCCTTATTTATTTATTTTGTCCTGTGCATCGTGCTATGCACCTCAGATTTAATATGGCCACGCAGATTTATAGTCCACTTGGACTTATGACAGACTTTTATATAATTGTGTACATATCACAAAGAACAATTCTACATAATATTACATGCATGATATTATGATATACTCAACACAGATTTATCTTGCAACTGGTTGTATATATTTGGAGGTTATGAAGAGAATAATTACAACTCAAAGGCAACTATATACAAGAGAGAGGATGGCCAGATGCTAACTGGATGAGTTTTCTGAGTCAACTTAGTCAAGTGTCAAATTGTACAGTAAGTGCAGGCAGGCTTTTAACTCTCATGTTCTGTTCATTTCGGTATGATTATCCTAGGTTCGAGTCCTTAGAGTACCACATGTATTCATAACTTTCATTAGTTAGGTTTATTTGTAAATTATTTGGTGGATTGGTGAAAACAAATATGTATTTATCCAGGTTCAGGAGTAATTTATAGCGAGGCCTTCCTATGTGGTTATGTGCCCCATTAATTACCCCTTTCATTCGTCTAAACATTAGGCTACCGTAGCACATTTGGGTGTATGTACATGTTTAGATAAATATGCAGTATTCAAGAATGCATAATATATGGTAGGCTTGTGCATAAACCTTTAACTGTCTTGATACTTATGTAATGCTTAGTGTGCGGAATTTCTGTGGGAGTATCCTAGGTTCGAGTCATTCGAGTACCTCATGTATTCATTACTTTCATTGATATCATTAGTTAGGTTTATTTGAAAATTAATTGGTGGGTTGGTGGAAACAAATATGAATGTTTCTTGGAAACTAATTACCGCTACCGTTCATTCTCAAGTGCCATTTGCACTACCGTGAGATGATACCCAAATGTTATAGCTCTGTTTTAACCCATAATATTCTCTCTACATGCAATGTATTATACATCCAAAGATAAAGCAAGACCCATACTATTATAAAACAGGATACAAATCCCATAAGATTAAATTATCACATTGCAAATCGATATATAAGAAATATTTAATAGTTTTCCAAGTTTACACCGTCATAATTGTGTTATAAGCTGAGCAATATAATTTTTATATATGAAATTAAACACAATTTTCACGCTCATTCCAAATGTCATAATATATTTATCTTCAATAGTTGTTTTTACGTGAATAAAATAAAGATCAGTATTTGGCGAAGAAAAATTATGTTTGCGCAACCAAAATATTTGCTCCACAGCAATTAAAAACAACAACAATGGAAGTTTTCCCCATCAAAGACTGTGGTTATGCATTTTTGCAGAATAAGACCCCAGACCCTGACTCAGGTTCACCCAGACCCTGATCTAATGCTTTGTGACAGGGGACTCAGTTGTATGGCAGAGACAAAGTTCCTGGGTCTAACGTTTGACTTGGGTTCCACACTTGACAAATCTGAAGGCTTCGTGTATGAATACTTTGAATCTTTTGAGGATTCTGTCACATACCTCTTGGGGTGCTGATCGCAGAACACTACTACTTTAATTTTTGGTCAGGAATTTGTCGCCTCCAAACTGTCATATGGCTGTGAGGTCTACTCCTCTGCCACAGACTCCAGACTTAGGACTCTATATGGTGTCCATCATGCTGGTCTTAATCTGGCAACTGGGGCTTTTCAGTCGTCTCCCCGATTTCCAGATAGCTCGTGGAGGCTGGTTTGGCTTCCTTAGATTTATTGCGTCTGTTTTTGGTTGTACTTTGCTGGTTTTGGATTAAAGGCCTTTCTGACTCTCTTGTTTGTGTCTATGTCTCAAGACAGTTTTGTTTTTCTTATCATGGTCGGCATCCTCGAATGCATCATCCCTTTGCCTATAGAATTCGCGCTTGATCTGTCGACGGTTCCTGTAAGTCCCGTGAATACCAAAGGTTTCCCCCTGGGTCTTGCCTGAGCCCTCATTTTGCAGGCTTTTTGCAGGCACGAAAGATTTGGTTGCTCCGCAGTCTCATCTTCATTTGTTTTTGGAACATTCTTCTAGTCATGGCAGTTCTGTGTCTGTGTATACTGATGGCTCTAAATCTGCCTTTGGTGTTGGTTATGTAATTGTTTTCCCCGACTTCAGCCGTGGAGGTAGTCTTCATTTAGCTGCCTCAGTTTTTACTGCAGAGGTGTCTGCTATCATTTTAGCTCTGAAATTGGTGTTAACTCACAAAGACAATCATTGTACTATTTGTAGTTATTCTCACGGGGCCTTTATGTCCCTGGAATCTTTTAATTCTCCTCCTCCTATATTTTTTGGATTTTGGAGTGGATGTTTCTCATTCATCGTCGAGGGAAGAGAGTGGATTTTTGTTGGGTCCCTGCACTTGTTGGTGACAAGGGTAATGAAAGGGTGGAAGCTTTGACAAAGCCTGCAGCTTTGAGAACTGCACATGCACATTACTCTCTGCCTGCTTCTGATCTGTGTACTGCACTCATGTTTGCTATTCATGCTCGTTGGCAGTCACAATGGGATTGTGTTACTGTTAACAAGCTCAGGAAAGTTACAAAGTTAATCTCGCCAAGAGTTTGTCCTACCATACCTCGCAAGTTGGAGACTGCTTCAGGTCGCCTCTGCATTGGACATACCAAGCTCACACACAAGTTCCTTATGTGTGGAGGTGTACCGTCTTTTTGTGATGACTGTCAAGTTCCCCTTACTGTCAGGCACTTGCTGGTTGAGTGTCCCAGTTTGGTTGACTTACGTCGGAGGCTGTTTTGCGGCACCGGAAGGCTGATGGTACTTACTCTCTTTTTGGTGCTTGGAGAGGAGGCTGGTACACATGGAGATGATGTGTTTTTATTTTTGAAAGAGGCTGGCCTCCTTCACTTTTTAGGGTTGCATTGCTTCTATGTTTTAGGCATGTTGTTTTAAGGTTTTAGTTTTCCGCATATATGTTAGCTTGTTCAGCGCAATATGACTTTTGTTGTTGCAGTGCCAAGTTTTCTATCAATCAATCAATCAACTTTGGGTATCTCCCCAGTGTGGACCGCAAGATCTTCGAGATACTAATATTCCTTGTAACTCCTATTTTTCATTACTCCATGCCCCTTACCCCCCACCCCCGTCACACTCCGAAGAACTGCACTAACAAGATACACACTTGAAATTTGCGACGAAGGAAGTTACCATGGATTGATGCCAATGAAGTCGCCAAGTTCTTGCTAATTATCTCTTGCTTGTCTATCTGTCTCGTTCTGCCTGTCTCTTTTGGCCTGTCTGTATGAATCTGTGGCTGTCTGTATCTGTATCTCTATATATTTATCTGTCTGGTTATCCTTGTATAAATATCTATCTCGCCTATATGTCTGTCCATTTACTTGATGGTTTTTCATCTATCTGTCTCCACTCCATTAATGCATGTCTACAGTATATATATTAATAGTGCGTGTATCTGAATATCTACATGATATTTCTTTATACATCTACAGTATATCAGTCTCTACAGTACTTGTCTGTTTATTTACCATTGTATGTTTGCCTGTCTCTCCCAATCTGATATGTTTACCTCTTCATCTGTTTTTCTGTATTTCTTTACTTAAAGTCAACTCTTCTGTCTACTTATTTATTTGTCTGCTCACTCTAGCCTTACATATCTCTCTCTCTCTCTGTAAATATAAAAATATAAACTGTATATACATGCATTGCAACCGCATTTTTGGTGCAAACTCTGTAAACTATGAATGCCTAAAACCTCCACTTCCTTCTAACCCGGAACTCTCAAGTGATCAATTCCTAAACTCTCACAGGTTGTTAAGGGAGCCCACCTCGTTTTTTTCTCCCTCTCTCTCTCTGGGTTGTATTCATTCAGCGGCTCAGCCCCATTCAACCTACTGTTTTAAGATGTTTATCCCCAGTCAGGTGTTGATTTCACCCTGGCGAGCAGTAGCGAGCCAACATATTTTTTTTTTATAATATTTTTGTCAACAGGCTAAAAATCCACTTAATTAAAGTTGTGGCAAACATCTGTATTCAAATAATAAGTTCCAAGATAAATAGACAGCAGTATAATTAACCAGAAGGAGGGGAGGTCTTAAAAATGTGATGAGAGAGAGAGCGTGCAATTCTACACATTTTGTTTAGGGCAGGAAGAACAACACTATATTTCGTCAGAAAAAGGGGTATGTCTTTAAAATGCTTTGAAAGAGAGAAAGAGAGAGAGAGATAGAGAGAGAGAGAGAGAGTTGTGTCCAATGACAGGAAGCCAATATGATGAGTCGACGTAAAATATAATACTAAAACATTGTATAAAATCCCGAATTAATGCAAGGGGAAGGATGGATTAGGAAAGATTGAACTGAAAATATCGGATCACACAGATATCATGAAAAATGACGATTGTGATTAGCGAGCGAAGAGAAGGGAGCCGTCAGTAATTGATGTAATTGATGGAAGATAAAGGACTTACGAATTAAGGGGGCTCAGACGGTATTGTGCAGCAAAATTTACTGGTTCGGCTCAATGGTTTAAGGAGGGGGTTTAGTTCGCTCTCTAAACCTCTATCAAACTTAAAAAAAAACACCCACAAGACCCCCTTCGATATAAATTTGTACATTTTTCGGTAGAAAAATGTCGCGGCCGAAGGCCGATTTCTTTTCAATTACAGGCTTGCTATCGCCCGCCAAGAAAAAAATCGACACCTAAATGGCACGAAAGGTCTTAATATTGGCAAAGAAGTGGGGCAAAAGGTCTGAAAATCGCCATACTAATGGGGCGAATGTCTTGAAATTCCATAACTAATAGGGCTAAACATAAGGGAGGAGGAAGACTCGAAAAAACAACTGCTTCCCCTTAACAGCAATTAAAGCGACACACGGAAACACTATACTATGAAAGGGACGGTAACAAAGCGGAAGAAAGAAAGATGTGTAAAAAGAAATGGAATCCGCACCAAAAATATCTCATATTTCTTAAAATATACACAAATAAAAGATGATATACTAAACAAGCATTGTAAATCATGCCAACCTCTGTACCCCTCTTCCCTTGAGTTGCCCCCCCCCCTCCCCCCCATCCTCCAAGAGGCACCCTGTTTGTGAAGAAAGTGATGAAGGTGAGGAGGAACGTTTTCTCAGGGTTGGATAAGAACATGGTGCAGTCAATACTAAACGTTCGCTGAATATATTGATGATACTTTGAAATTTAGAGAGAGTGTGACGCATGTCGAGTATGAGCATGCTGTACAGAACGCCCAGTCAGGCCCCACTCTCGCTAGGATCGTCAGGGCAGGAACTTTGGCTGTAGTCTGTGTAGAGTTTCCTAACTTAGTTTATGTGAGCCGTTGTACTATAAGTATTATAAATATGTATTTTGTTTTCATCTGAGTCAACGAGTTCTATTTTATATCATTAGTTATAAGTATTGTGTGTGGGACTTATTTGTAATGATGAGAGGAGAGAGAGAGATTACGTAACGGGGGACAGTGAGTGCGCCACGCGGCAGGTAGGCCTAACTCCCTCCTCCCTCCTCCCTCCTCAGCGCGTGGGAAATCCTTTGTCGATCCCAGATTGAGAGAGAATATTACGTAATGATTGCCAGTGGGCGGTCCTTAGTAGTTTGCGATATGCTCACTAGAGGGCCGAGTATAAAAAGGGAAGTCTCGCCACATATTCTTCAGAACTCATTAGGCAGAGCGACTTCTCATATCCCTTGCTACTATACATATTCTTCCGACTGATGTGAACTTTCTCTACTCTCTGAACCGCCTATCTTCTTCTCTTCCCGACCCTTTATAACCTCAATGATCCCTTTGGTGCAGAGCTAGTCAGCCAAAGTATTATCGCTTGAGTTCTCACAAGATATATGCCTATTAGATAGCCTATTTTGGAAGGGATAACTAGAATAGGATTGATTAATGTTTGTTGCACTCGTATATGCATTTCCCTGTGTATGATTATTCATGTTCCTGTTTTCTGCTGATCTAAGTAATGCTAGACTGGGATAAGGCTACTGGAGTTGTGATTCCCTATGTGTATTAGGTTTTGTTGAACCTGTACAATCGCAACGGAGACTTGGGAAGCCTAGGTGGTCTTTCTGACTGTGTACCTTGTGAGTTTAGCGCTGTGTTGCGAGTGAGGGCTTTTGCCTCTGCCACCCAACACTGTGCTAACTCGTTTGCTTGACTTTGAGAGGATCGCCAGGAGAGAACCAGATACTAGTGATCTGGATCTCTCAAGAGAGCATCCCGTCAATTAACGTAATTTGGCCGCCCAGTCTTAAGGACCTCGCTAGGCTACGAGCCGCTTGCTCAGCCATTGTTTTCTAGCCTACTACATCCCAGCTAGACTTTGCTCGGTCAGCAGATACAGCATAGTATTGAAGCTTTCCTTATGTATGTTATTGTTTATGCACTATTGATTTCATGTGTGGCACGCTTAGCTACTTTAGAGATTAGTGGCCCACGAGCACAATCCTAGTAGGCTATTGCCAGTGCATTATCGGAGTACTTCTTTTTTATGTTTGCCATTTACTATTGTCTATTCTTATAATTCTTCTTATGTCAATTTAAAGCCTTTAATGTTAGTTAATTGCCAGTGTGTTGCTTATTGAATTGCTGTTCAAAATCCGATACTTACTTCTCACGAGTATCCGAGAAGCATCTAACTTTATCAGAAGATTCCTTGCTCGATGCTCGAGGACTATTGTTTAACGTAACGTAATAGTGCCGATCCGAAGTAGAGGGTGGAGGACTTCTTAAGTTCTTAGTCAAGGGTGGATTACTTCGGCCTCGGCCAACACTATTCTTTGGTGTTGTTGTATTTACTTCTTTGTTTGATTGTTGACCAGACTAGATAACTCCCGTCTCTTTATTAGTCTGTTGTGAAACGCTAGTACCGAGTTCTTGTATACCCCGTTATAGCAGATAGAACTCTGGAGGGTATTGGTGTTTTTTGTTCGGCTGGCAGTACTCTGGGGTTGGGATCGTGTGTTTCCGTTGTGGCAGCGAGCCATACTCGAGTCCTGTTTGAGAGCCCTTGTGTACCCGAGTGCCCGGTCGTAACAAATGGCGACCTTGCTTAGGATTTTGTGAACAGTATACATTTTTGCAGAGTTGTACAACATTTGTTTGTTTGTACTTTAGCGTGCATATTGAAGAATATTTTTTTTGTATGGCAATTAGTAGAGCATTTAAGAGACTCCAGTTAATTTAGTAATTAGTGCTTGCATAAGGAAGTTTAACACTTTTGTCTCGAGAATTTTTTTGTGGACTTCAGTATGTCGTGCCCTAGCACTGACGATGAGCGAGAGATGCCATTTGAAGAGGTGCCGTTAGTAACCAGTGAGGAGGATGCTAGACTTTTTGTGAGTAAGCGGTACCACGTGATGGAGGGGAGGCTAACTGGGGTGGATGTTTATGGCTTGCGCCTGATAGCCAAGGTTTTGGGCATATCCAATGTAGTAGGGATGTCCAAGGGGGAGCTGATTTCCTGGGTGTTGCGTGGGCGACATGGGGTTTCGGGGGAGAGGGCGTTTGGGGGTTTCCTCCCCAGATCCCCTCTCACTCGACTCCCACAGTGCCGTCCACTCAGTTACCGGAGGTTAGCACTCTCCCACAGAGGGATGAGAATTGGCAGATTGGAGTGCCCTCGGGTGGTGCACATGGTGGATCCCCAGTTTTTGCCCCCCCTCCTTCAGTAGTGGCAGCTCCCTCTTCCTGCCTGTCTCCAGATATGGTATTTAAACTTGAGCTTGCTAAGATTGAGGCTGAGGCTAGGAAGCAGGAGAATGAGACTAGGAGGCATGAAATTGAGGCTGAGTCTAGGAAGCAGGAGAATGAGACCAGGAGGCAGGAGGATGAGACGAGGAGGCATGAGATTGAGGTTAGGAGGCACGAGGCTGAGCTTAGGTACGGCTCAGAGAAATATTGTGCTCAAATAGATTTAGATAAGACTCGTGCAGAGTCGACAGGGACTCGGATGGGCCGTGAGGGCCAAGTAAGAGAACAGTCCTTGTCCCACTTAGTCAAATTGGTGCCGGCATTTAGTGAAACTGAAGTCACAGAATTTTTTAATCGTTTTGAGAAGAAGTGTAGGGAGCATAATTGGCCTGAAGAGAAGTGGGCAGCTCTAGTCTCCTCAAGACTTACGGGTAAGGGTCTGAAGGCTTATGATGCACTGCCTTTAGAGTCTTGCATTGACTACCCAGAATTGAAGAGAGCTGTCCTACGGGCATACGAGTTGCAACCAGAAACATATTGTGACGCACCCAGTGCGTGGCAACGCAACCTGATTGTACTCCTTGGTACTCCACTGTACCGCCACTGTGCAGTACCTCTGTACCGCTGTACCGTGCTGGCTGCCTATATTGAGTGTGACAACGTATAACTATGTTCTTTGTATCTCTGCAAAGGTCTCGTCATGTGCTAACCAGTGGTGGGTTTTGTTTTAAGCCATGTCGAGACCTTCCATTTAATATGTAGTATCAATAGAGAAGTTGATAGATAAGACAATGGGAGTTCAGAGAGAGAGAGTGAGTTGGGCTTCAGAGCGAGAGGGTAGCAATGCGCCACGCTGCCGGGGGGGTGGTTGCCAGACGTATGGACCGGTTGGCAGCCTTGCGCTTATAGCTAGGTGCGACAGGGTTGGTAGTCCATTGCCGCCTGCCTATGCTGCCTGGGCTGCCCATGTTGTCGTACTGCACATTGCCTGGAGGCTCGCTGTGTGTTCCATGATTAGGTTGCCTAGAACCTTTGAGATTCTAACATCCCTTGCCCTCTCTCCCAATTTCTCACGGTTGCACTCTTTCTCTCTGACGACATTACTCTCATTTCATTCTTCTCTCTATTTAAATGCATACCCTTCCCTTGAGGTCCTAAAGGAGTTTCAGCACTCACCTCTCGTATTACTCTTAGGACAAGCATATATTTACATGTATTAGATTTAAGGGGTTAATGTGAACAGCGATCTTCTTGATGAGGATAGTTGGTGAACGTTCTACATGTTCACGAGTTATATGCCCAGCTCATCATCCAATTTGTGACTAGACTAGTGCCATGTGTAAGAGCCCGACCATGCCCAGGAGTTGTCTGTAGAGGGGCGAGGACTTAGCCTTGATTTGCCTACCGAGCCAGGAGCGAGTGCAGTACCAGAGACTACAGCTCGCTCGTAGTGCCGGTATAGTAGAGTAACGTAATTTATCTGTCCTTGTGTTCTCTGCAGTCTTTTCCTGGGTTCTCGCTTTCGGTGCTGGGACTCGTTGTTCCTGTGACTTGGCCTGCTAGCTAGAACACATGGGGATGATGAGTGGGTGATATCTTTATTTTACTATGCATTGCAGCTCTCTTTAAGTTTATGTATGTAACACTTTACAATACACATTACTCACACACAAGACAACACTATTAATACTTTCATGTATCAATTAACTGCACTGTCGTTTTGCTGCTGTGTCCGGAGTTCTGTTGCGTAGGGCGCATACGGACTCAGAGGGGAGACAGAGTGAGAGAAGCGAAGTAGCCTATGTGGTAGTAGGCTACCGGCGCAGTACTGTTGCCTGCAACCTTTTAGTTATTCCAAGTATAGATTCATTATTATAATAAGTGACTACTATTTATGTTCCTTCCATGTGTATTATTAGGTATCTACTGGATCATGAACATCTTGTATGCTACATGCTAGTGCATGTTAGTAGGGGACAGTTATTCTAGTGCACGCGCTTTCAAGTAGGCGTGTACATTTGTCATTTAGCATTTCACTGTCATACCTTTAGCCTGCTTCTATTCTACATTATTAGAGGCTTAATATTAACGTAGTTTCTTGAGTATTGCATTTCTTTAGTCATAACGTAACCTATAAATGTCTGAGGGAGTTTAGCCTCATAGCCTACCCCTGTTGTACACTTTCGCCGAGTTAAGGTACCTCGTTACCATAGACGATAACTCTGTAGGGCGTTGGTGCTTTTGTTGTCTGGAGCATATAGTATTTGGGACTGGAATCGAGCGTGTCGTTGTCACATAAGCCATTTCTGTCCTACGATCAAGAATCCCGAATATGTATTGCCGATCCAGCCGTAACAAAATGGCGACCTTGCACAAGATTCAGTAGTATCCTATCACATGTTTTTTGGAGAACTATTCTATGCTACCTAGTAGAGCTGGCTAGAATTTTCTTGCATATTGGAGGAATTTTTATTGTGTCATTATTGTATTGGTGGACTTGCAGATTGTTTCGTTGGGGGTGTCTAGAGTAGAGTCATTCAAGCATCTTTAACATTTTGTGAGTCGAGACTGCAATTAGTAATAAGCACTTCTTTTTTTTTATGAACAGCAATTGTATAACCAGCACTATGTCTAATGACTCATCATTTACGGGGGAGGATAACACGGTACAGCCTAGTAACCAGCAAGTACAACAGATGTTTAGGGAGGGGAGTGTTATAAGTGGAGAGAGGGATGCCCGGGCATTTTTGCAGACACCTTTGACCGAACAGCGCCTGCAGGCTATTGATTGTTACGGTCTTCGCTGTTTAGCCACGGTTTTGGGGCGGGACTGTCCTGACAGTTGGCCCAAGAAGAATTTGGTGGCATGTTTGTTGGGTGATGGCGATGGGGCGGTGGGTGGAGTGGGGTCTTGGGGGGTTCCCTCCAAGCCTCCATTCCACTCTACCCCTGAGCTGGGCCCTCAGCCAGCGAGTCTTAGCACGATGCAGCAGGAGGGTTCTCAAGGGCAAGCTGGCTTACCCGTAAACACGTCTCGGTGTGGATCCCCCATTTTGTGCTCTCCCCCCCCAGGCCTGTCTCCTGAGATGTTATTTCAGCTAGAACTAGCTAAGTTTAAGCTGCAGGAGACTCAGATACAACAGGCTAGTATAGAACGGATTAAGCTGCAAGAGACTCAGATACAACAGGCTAGTATAGAACGCAAGAGGTTGCTAGAATCCAAGCCAATCAGGATGCAACCAGGTACCAGGCTGAAATGGATGTCGAGAAGTCTAGAGTAGAGACCACGGGGCGTCATCTCGGTGGTGGGCACCGGGTTACAGACTCACTTTCGCATTTAATTAAGTTAGTACCCGCATTTGATGAGACAGCAGTGACTGAGTTTTTTGCTCGTTTCGAAAAGAAGTGTCGTGAGTATGACTGGCCGGAGGTTAAATGGGCAGCATTAGTTTCATCACGTCTAGTGGGTAAGGGGTTGAAAGCCTACGATGCACTGTCACTGGACGAGAGTGTCGTGTATGGACTGGTGAAGGAGGCTGTGCTCCGGGCCTACGAACTGCAACCCGAAACTTATAGATTGAAGTTCCGTGGCGTGAATAAGAAGAGCGACGTCAGTTTTATGGAGCACGCACGGGACTTAACAGATGCATGTAATAACTGGTTTCGGTCCGAGCACGCAGAGTCGGCTGAGGAAATTAAGCAACTTTTCTATCTGGAACAGTTTTACAAATGTACTGGAACCGATCTAACGCTGAACATTAAGGAAAAATGTCCCAAGACAGTAGAGGAGGCTGCCAAGATGGCAGACTTCAGATTATCATTGATTCGTGGTTGCGGTGCCGCTCAGAGGGCTGAGTCAGGGCAGAAGGGGCGCTATACCCCACCCACCAGAGTTTTCGATAATAACAAATCCTATGACACACATAACCACACTAAATGCATTGCACCTAATAACACCTACAAACACAAGCCTCTCCCGTTTACTAAAGGTCAGGCCCCTTCTTCGCCCGCACAAGGGAAGAAGCCCATTGGGGATGTGAAATGTTACAAATGTCAGAAGCTAGGCCATTATTCACGTGAGTGCCCTAGTAACACTCCCGCTAAGCCGGTGTCATTGGTTCACAGTATCGGTGTGTCTCTGAAGGCTGCAGCAACTGCCCGGGGTAGGTTGTCAGCAGCTGAGGCACACGCGGTAAAGAAGCGTACGGAAGGCTCGACACCTGTCCGGGACACTTTCTGTAACCATCGGGGACACGGGTTTGTGAGCTGGGGGAGTGAACTACGGAGGGTTGACTTGCTGAGGGATACGGGGGCTTCGCAAACTTTGTTGAGGAACTTCACAGGGAAACCGATAAATGCGGCCAGAGTTGTTGTGGTGCAGGGTATAAATGCTACGAGGTCATACCCACTTGTGAGGTTGGAGTTGAGAGTGGGAGAGGTGTGCAGGGAGCTGGATGTAGGGATCGTTGAGTGTTTGCCAGTTGAGGGCGTCGACCTTCTTCTCGGCAACGACTTTGCGGTGCCCACTTCCGGGACTCCACCCTTAGTCGTTGCCGAGAGGGCGGCCGACGTGGATGGTGAGAATCGGGAATGGGTTGGGAGGTGCCAACAGGATGAGATGGCCTGTGTGGTAACCCGATCTCGCTCTGCGGCTCCTGCACAGCCTAGCACTCAACCTCGGGGACAGTGGAGGAAGGATCAGGAGAAGGTTGCTAAGGGCAGGAAAAGGGACATTGATTCTGCTGCACTTCTCGGTGATTCGGTACTTGGACCTATAATAAACACGGGAGTTGACTCTGGCCCAGATATGGTGTGTAACAAGGCAGAGTTGGGTAAGACTTCGCGTGAGGCAAGAGCTGTAGCGAGAGCCACTAAGGCAGTAGAGCCTACTAGCCGGGGTAATGTCTTATTACAAAACCATCTTGATGCATTGACGCCCAGGGACATTAGTGAGCAGCAGCTGCAAGACGCTAGCCTAGCTCGTTATAGCAATGGTGCCATAGAGTTGGAGGAAGATGGGGATGCGAAGCCGGGAGATTTCTTTAGGCTCAACAGGATATTGTACCGCAGATTTCTAGACCCCAAATCGAAGTGGGAGGGCGGTGCGAGGGTAGTAGACCAGGTGGTTGTTCCAAATAAGTATAGAGAGTCCTTATTGTGTCTGGCGCATGATGTGCCGGTGGCGGGTCATTTGGGGGTAACAAAAACATTGGCGGCATTGGGCAGGTTTTTCTGGTGGCCTGGGGTCAAGGCTGATGTCTGTGCATGGGTGGCTGGGTGTGCGACCTGCCAGACAATGGGGAAGCCTAACCAGACCATCCCGAAGGCACCTTTGTTTCCCATACCTGTCACCGGGCCTCCGTTCAGCAAAGTTGTAGTAGATTTGGTTGGCCCTTTCCCGCCTACTAGTAGTGGCAATAAATTCCTGTTGACAATCATGGATGTGGCTACGAGATACCCGGACGCATACCCCATGAGAAACGGCTCGGCAAAGGCAGTTGTTAAAAACTTATTATTGTTCTGTTCCCGTTATGGATTTCCACGTGAGGTGCAGTCAGACCAGGGGAGCAATTTTACATCCAAATTGTTCAAGCAAACCCTTCAGTTGCACGGTATATGTTCTGTAGTGTCGTCAGCCTACCATCCCGAGAGTCAGGGAGTCTTGGAGCGGTGGCACTCGACCCTGAAGAGTATGCTACGCTGTTACTGTGCAGAACATGACACTGATTGGGATTTGGGTCTGCCGTATGTTCTGTTCGCTGCACGTGAAGTCCCAGGAGAGAGCCTGGGGTTCAGTCCAAATCAACTAGTCTTTGGCCATAATGTGAGAGGACCTTTAAGTATGGTGAAAGAGATCTGGGAGGGCGAAGAGAAGCCGGGGTCTGTACTTAAATATATCCTTGAGAGCCGGGAGAGACTTATAGGTTGCATGGCAGCGGCAGGTAATAACTTGGTTAATGCACAGGCGGTCATGAAGCACCAGTATGACGCCAAGGTGAAGCTTCGGGAGTTTTCGGTGGGTCAGGAGGTAATGTTGCTTTTACCTTTGCCTGGACACCCCCTTTCTGCCAAGTTTATTGGGCCGTATGTGGTGGCTAAGAAACTGTCCGACCTTGATTATCTCGTTGCAACACCTGACCGTAGAAAAAAACATCAGTTATGTCATGTTAACCTCATGAAAGAGTATGTGAGACGCCCCTCAGAGCCTCTCACTGTCCCTGTGCTGGCCTGCAGCGGCCAGGGTGGAGAAGGAGGTGGGGACAGTCATGCTGCTGAGGAGGATAGCTGGGACTGTGTCATTTCCGCGGAACAGTGGGCGGGGAATACTGAACAAGAGGCTAGGCAAGCTGTAAGTCACCTGCCTGAGCACCAGGGTGCTGCTGTCCTAGGCCTGTTCAGGTCATACCCCTCTGTTTTCGCCGAACACCCAGGTCTCACTACTCAGGTAACGCACGACGTGGACGTCGGTGATAATGTGCCCTTCAAGTCAGTGCCCTACCGTGTGCCCCCGGTAAAGTTGCCAGCTTTACGGGAGGAGTTAAAGTACATGGTTGAGAGAGGGATGATCACTGAAGGTTATGTGAAGTGGACATCACCCGTCACGTTGCAGCCAAAACCTGACGGCAAGGTGCGGTTCTGCATAGATTTTCGTAGGCTAAATGGCTTGACCACTACCAACCCTTACCCTTTGCCTCGAGTTGACGACAGCGTGGACAAGATAGGGAATGCAAAGTACCTTACTAAAATTGATCTTGTAAAAGGCTACTGGCAAGTACCCCTGTCGGACCGAGCTAAGCAAGTTTGTGGTTTTGTGGTAGATGGCAAGACCTACCAATGTAACGTAATGCCTTATGGGCTTAAGAACGCACCTGCCACGTTTCAGAACCTGATGAACGATATTTGTGACGAAATCCCTAACTGCACGGTCTACCTTGATGACGTGATAGTGTATGATGACGATTTTGAAAATCACCTAAGGCACTTAGAGACCCTGTTTGGGAAGTTGCACGATGCTGGGCTGGTGGTGAACCTGAGGAAGTGCGAGTTTGTAAAGGCTACTGTGCAGTATCTTGGCTTCGTGGTCGGGTTAGGCCGGGTGTGCCCCCCCCTGAGCAAGATACAGGCTATCAATATGTTTCCCAGGCCCACCACTAAGCGCCAGGTCATGCGGTTCCTAGGTATGATAGGCTATTATAGGCGCTTCATCCGGGGATACTCTACTGTCTTAGCACCGTTAACTGATCTACTGTCGAAGTCAGTGAAGTTCTGTTGGGCTGCGGAGTGTCAGAGGGCTTTCGACCTAGTCAAGCACCTGCTGTGCACACATCCGATTTTGAGAGCCCCAGACTTCTCCAGGAGTTTTCAGCTGGCGACTGATGCCAGCGGTGTGGGTGCCGGGGCAGTGTTACTGCAGACTGATTCCAAGGGCTTGGAACACCCAGTGAGCTTCTTTTCTCGCAAGTTTAATTCGGCACAAAGGAATTACTCGACTATAGAGAAGGAGCTTCTTGCTATCGTTTTGTCGCTCAAACATTTCGAAGTTTATGTTCCAGCCTACGGCCCGGTAGTGACGATTTATACGGACCATCATCCCTTGAAATTCCTAAATCAGTTTCACAATCGGAATATGCGGTTGACCAGGTGGTCCCTAATGCTCCAAGAGTATAATCTCAACATTCAGCATATTGCCGGGAGTGAGAACGTGATAGCAGATTGTCTATCAAGGGTTGATGATCCAGGATAGTCGTGCACGGTGTGTGGGTTGAGCAGGAGTAAAATTAGGCTATCATAACGCCGTCCAAAAAGATTATAAAACAATAAAATAAACGAGAATTTTTTTTTTTAGTTTTGTAAGTCTTTATTGTTGTAGCATGATGCATGCGATATTGTGTTTTATGTATAATTCACACTTCAGTTGTTGTGCACCTTTTGCAATTAGTGGCAGCTAAGGGTAGCAGGTCGGTTGGTTGCCTGTCAGATTTTGATAATGCTTCTAAGGTCGATTATCTAAAATCTTGGGGGGGCTGTGACGCACCCAGTGCGTGGCAACGCAACCTGATTGTACTCCTTGGTACTCCACTGTACCGCCCGTACCACTGTACCGTGCTGGCTACCGTCAGCAGCCATGTATATTGAGTGTGACAACTTATAACTATGTTCTTTGTATCTCTGCAAAGGTCTCGTCATGTGCTAACCAGTGGTGGGTTTTGTTTTAAGCCATGTCGAGACCTTCCATTTAATATGTAGTATCAATAGAGAAGTTGATAGATAAGACAATGGGAGTTCAGAGAGAGAGAGTGAGTTAGGCTTCAGAGCGAGAGGGTAGCAACGCGCCACGCTGCCGGGGGGGTGGTTGCCAGACGTATGGACTGGTTGGCAGCCTTGCGCTTATAGCTAGGCGCGACAGGGTTGGTAGTCCATTGCCGCCTGCCTTTGCTGCCTGGGCTGCCCATGTTGTCGTACAGCACATTGCCTGGAGGCTCGCTGCGTGTTCCATGATCAGGTTGCCTAGAACCTTTGAGATTCTAACATCCCTTGCCCTCTCTCCCAATTTCTCACGGTTGCACTCTTTCTCTCTGACGACATTACTCTCATTTCATTCTTCTCTCTATTTAAATGCATAACCTTCCCTTGAGGTCCTAAAGGAGTTTCAGCACTCACCTCTCGTATTACTCTTAGGACAAGCATATATTTACATGTATTAGATTTAAGGGGTTAATGTGAACAGCGATCTTCTTGATGAGGATAGTTGGTGAACGTTCTACATGTTCACGAGTTATATGCCCCGCTCATCATCCAATTTGTGACTAGACTGGTGCCATGTGTAAGAGCCCGACCATGCCCGGGAGTTGTCTGTAGAGGGGCGAGGACTTAGCCTTGATTTGCATACCGAGCCAGGAGCGAGTGTAGTACCAGAGACTACAGCTCGCTCGTAGTGCCGGTATAGTAGAGTAACGTAATTTATCTGTCCTTGTGTTCTCTACAGTCTTTTCCTGGGTTCTCGCTTTCGGTGCTGGGACTCGTTGTTCCTGTGACTTGGCCTGCTAGCTAGAACACATGGGGATGATGAGTGGGATATATCTTTATTTTACTATGCATTGCAGCTCTCTTTAAGTTTATGTATGTAACACTTTACAATACACATTACTCACACACAAGACAACACTATTAATACTTTCATGTATCAATTAACTGCACTGTCGTTTTGCTGCTGTGTCCGGAGTTCTGTTGCGTAG